>JAVYIG010006580.1:0-115405 GCA_035222895.1 Strongylocentrotus droebachiensis
GTTCGACTCCAACCGTGGCACTAATGTCCGTTGGCAAGAAATTAATCTTCATGTGCCACTCTCGACCCAGGTGAGGTAAATAGGTACCCGGCAAGAATTTACTCCTTGAAATGCTAAAGCGCCATATAAATGGCAGTTATGTTAATATCGGGGTAATAGTTGTCAAGCGCCATTAGTGTCAAATCTAACATGAGCGCCATACCCTAACCAATTATTATTATCTTTATTATTACTTTCTGTATTATTATCATCATCATTATACAGAATATCAAAAGAATCCTCGCAATCAGGCTCCGATATGCACAGCCAATTTGCATGCTCTGAAAAAGAAAAAGAAAAAAGAACCAATCAACATTTCCATGATCAATCGAAGGAAGAGAGCAATAATTATTATTATGTTTGGTTCAAAGCCGTAGCATACACATCACATGAAGAGAGGCGTTATATCGAACATCGATCTTTCAAACAATAAATATGGAATTAAAGGGAAAATATTTAGAACCGTACGTATGAACAAAATTGGAGTAAATTTTCAATTAAGGGGAAAAGAGGCGTGAAATATGTTCGCATGAATGTTTGGTCCTAATTTTGTTTAGCTACTTCTTTATGTAAAAGCGTCATTAGTGTCAAATCTGAAATTAGCTACTTCTACTCCTCATATGTCGAATATGAGGAAATTTGAAGAGGATACCTCAGGATTGTTTTCTCTTATGGTATTCCAAACCATCAAAAGAATAAGAAAGCTCAAAAATTATTTGCCATCCTTACCAGAACTCAACCTTCTTTTTTTGAGGACTTACTTTATTCCGCCATTTCAGAATACCCTCCTCGTCTACACGGTGTTAGCATGAAGAGAAACCCGTCCTGTGTATCAAACAAGACATGAAAGACATAGTAGTACTAAATTCTTCTTTCTATATAAGCTTTCATAATTATTTATGTCTCATTTCAAACAACATCCTCCAACCCTGCAAACAACCGCAGTACACGACCCGCCTCTAAAACAACAAAAAACGGGGAAAAACACACAATCACATTTCATATATTCCCAATAATCATAGTTGGCAACATTGATAATAACCATGAGCAAATGAACCAATGTCTTCATTTCTTTTAGGGAATGGGCAGGTCCTGTCAGGTAAGATTCGATCGCCCCTCCCTCCTTAAAAATAGACGCTATTCGATGCATGTTTCGTGGTTGTGAAACATTTCGCCCCCTCCTCACCCTACCCCCCCCCCCCCCTCTTCACTCTCGCCGAGGGACGGGGTAGACTGGCGTTTCTTCATGTTGCCCAATACTAACTATCTAGTTTCACTTTCTACTTTCCGTCGCCTCATAATACCTATTCGCCCATGATCCGCATCTGAAGGGACATATTAAATAGACATGATAATTTTCATCTAAAAATGATTCGTACCTTCACAAGACCAGGGAATTCCGACCAAAAGCTGTAATTAGGGATGACCTCCTTTCCTGTTGCTCCCCTCGCAAATACCTGGAACAGAATCCCACCAACAATGTACGCCAACACAACAACAGTGAATCTAGGGAGAGAAAAAAGTGCATTATGTGAGTAGGATCTTTCTAACGAGGGTTTATTGCAAGGAGGGCCCGTTTCATTTAAGACATGTATGCAGTAAGACGTTACGATAATTGATAGGCCTTTAAATAACAGAAATAACATCAATCGTTATTCAAATGTATTTGAACAGGTTGGATGATAGTGATGATGATGATTATTATTATCGTCATCAGAATCAGAATCATCGACGTAAACATCAACGCCACCATATCGAAAACGTCATCCTCAGCAAAAACCATCCTTAGCATATCTTTATCGTCACTAGCACCATCGCAAACATTATCGCTATCATCGTCATCATCAGCATCACCACCGTAATCATCAAGATCATAATCACCACCATCATCATCAACATATTCAAAGTCATCATTTTCACTACCATCAAACTCATCATTATCACAATCAGTATCACCATCATCTTCATCTTCGTCATCGTCATCGTCATCGTAATCCTCCTCCTCCCCCTCCTCATTTTTAGGGACTTCCCTTGTCTTCACTTACATAATACACACGATACCTCCTCCCGTGAGCCCGCCTGAAGATGAAGGTACAGTGGTATGGCATCCTGGAACAGCAGGGCTACAAGCAGCGCATGTTTTTACTATCATGTTCTGCGGAGAGATGAGCAATAAAGGAAAAAGAAACCTATCACTGTTTCTAGATCTCTAAGGTGCACCGTACCTAGCCTCTTGTCGATGGCCCTCGCGTTGTTGGAGTCCGTAAATTCTGGCGAGCGAAGCGAGTCAGAGAAACCGAGCGCTCGGAATTTACGGACTCCAACAACGCGAGGGCCATCGACAAGAGGCTACACCGTACCCGGACCCAGGCGGACAAATAGCATCTGAACAATTACTAACATACCGTTCGGACAACGAACGCCCACAATCTGCCGAAAAATAACTTTTGAGTGAAATCATTTTGAAACTAACTGTTTGTGCATTTGTTTATTTATGTATCTATTTAGTGCTTTATTCATTTATTCATCTAATTATTTATTTGTGTATCTTTTTATTTACTGATACAGAAACAGCATCAAATAATAATACAAATCAGCTGAGCCATTACAGCACAGCTGACTTATTGAGAAGTTAAACAAATTCAAACAAGGAAGGGTAAAATTACTTCATAATATTATTATCAATTAAATCTTTAAGTTTTTTTATTAAAACATACCCCAGTTACATGCCACACATGCCCTACATACAAAGATAACACGATGTTGCAATTTTAATTCTAATCACCCTAAACACATGCTGTAATCGGAAAATATATTTTTGTTAATCAGCCTCGAAGAATATTGATCCTTAGGTCAAACGAACTTACGTAGGTCCTCGTTGGAGCTTCTGATCGTATTTCAAGAGTTGGTTCTTTCAGAGCAGTTGCATCACATGTGTAACTAACCGCAGTTGTTCTTCAAGAAAACAAACAAGTAGAGAGTCTTTTAGAGTCAAACGTTATCATGAATACAGGATAAATGGAGTTTTTGAGTAGATAATTTATCTTCTTAAAGCAATAAAATGACAAAAATAAAAATGGGCTTCTGACTGGACTTCAAGTATTAGATATTTAAAGCTGAACTGCACTACTTGTAGCTACTTGCGCCCTCTATATAGCCAACAATGCCTAAGCGGTACCTGTTGTTCCCCCATGGTCCCCTCTTTCTTAATATGTTGATTGAGAGCTGATTTGATGAGAGGGATGAGAGGGAGGCTTATCTCTCCTGGCCGAACAAGTGCAGATGGGCTTTAAGAGCATAACAACATATATTATGAATAATGGTAAGCTAAATGCCATAAGATGACAAAAATGCAAAGTACATGTATGCAATAAATATTAGAAACTGATTCGAAACATTTTAGATTTGAATCCTTAGTATATATTCTTTCAATTATGAAGATATGAATACGTTAACATTACAATGTAGGCCTATAGTAAAAATAGACGTTAAATCGATCCTTAACATATATGAGAATGATATTGAAAATGATAAAATAATGGAGAATGATGTAGATGATGGTCATGAGGATTTTTGTTCTATAACCCTTAACAGGTGTTTTTATTACAGTAAAATAATCAAACTCACATACATTTGTTTAATATAACCACTATAATACTTTACACATACATTTTGTTGTTGACAGAGCTGTGTTAATGCCCAAACGTATCTGAACTTCTTTCAAAAAAATATAGCACAATATTTTTTTCCAAATTAGTTTTTAACAAAAGACCAACATTAAAATCAATATCTACATTATAGACATGCTTTATCATTTCCATTAATTTTTCAAAGAAGGGAACGGTAGTGAGGATACTGATTGTAATTATTATGATGATGATGATAGTTATGATGATGATGATGAATTTGAGGGAAGTGACATATTAAGTAGAAATTTAAAGGATATGTGTTTCCCTTCTGCTTGAGTATTACTGTAGGAAACTGGAATTGTTCCACCGGTTAAAGTCATCCAGGTTACTGGTTCGGGGCTACCGGTGTCAAAATGATGGGAGTAGTGATGGTGATGATGATGATGATGATGATGATGATGATGGTGATGGTGAGGATGTCTATGATGATAATCATGCTTGCTGGAAATAATATGAATGGTCACGATGATGGTGATGAAGATGATGATGATCAAAGGTTGGCGACGATGATGAAGATGATAAAGATGATGACAATGATGATACAGTTGATGACAGTCAGACAAATAAACTTTAATACCTCACTTCGCTTCCTTGCGTAGCACTGTATGAAACTAAAATCGTTCCATCGCTATCAGTTGTCCAGGATACTGGTTCGGGGTTTCCGATGTCAAAGTACGAATCCTCTGCATTCGTATCTTTTTGACAACCCTATAAAGAAACATACGGTGACATTAAATAGTCTACATATAACACTTTCCGACCTGTCCGACCTGCTGCATGAGAACAAGATCAGTAGCTATTAAAGCTAGAGCCGTGGTAATATTTGAGCGCTTTTAGTTCCTTGCGTGGTTGATACGAGCACAATCCAAAATATACCTAACTATTCTCCTTTTTTAAATATTTTTGTATCAGTACTATTATTAATATAAGTATTATTGTAGTTATTATTATCATTATTAGTAGTAGTAGTATTGGTATTATTATTATCATTGTTATTTTCATTATTATTATTGTTATTATTATTATTATTATCATTATTATTAATGTTATTATTATTATTACACTCTTTTTGGAAAGCATAAAGTGTGCCAGCCTCGTTCATGCCCTTTTGTCGGGAGGGGTAGGGGTGGGCTCATGCCCTTCGTGTCCTCCCCCCTCCCCCCACCCTCACTCCTCCCCTTCGGATACGCCGGTATAGTAATTATTCACGTCATTATATCAATGAGTAACTTTTATTGTGTCAATATTATCATAAAATAACATACTTTCAACTGCGTTTATGATCGTGTTAATATCTTTTGATGAGTAGAGGGCAATGACTTACGACTACATCTTTGCAGCTTCCAGCCGAGAAGGCGAAGCAAGGATTAAACGCGTAGGTGAACGTTCCTGTTAGTCCATAGTTGCCAAAGTCAAACCTGGAACAAACATAATAAAGTAGGTTTTGAATTAAAAAGGGCGATTTCACATAATTAACACGGATACACAGGACTTATGAATAATAGAAAAGATGAAATAAACATAATGAAGCATGTTTTGAACTAAAAAGGGCGATATGAACACGGATACAGAGGACTTATGAATAATAGAAAAGATGACCCCCTCTCTTAAGCGCTCATGAACTGATGAACTTCTGCACAGCGTCATTATCATGGTCAACTTGCCATCGGTGGGTAACCCAGTACTTAAAGACCGTCAATACTACAGGGCCAAAAGGGATTATACCACACAGTGAGGTCACTGACAGGTGGCTATCTCATTAATTCAGCTCTCAACTAACCTAAGAAAAAGAGGATCATGGGGGACCAACAGACACCGATTGGGGAAGCTTTCTATATAGAGGGAGCAAGTAGCTACAAGACAATAGGACAGTGGGGCTTTAATTCCCACTTCGCAGACGGATAGGGGACTCGATGTCAGAACCTACAGCGCAGCTGTTGCAGCAGCGAGTTACGGGACCGTACTGCTACAGCTAACCTTAGATGGTACTATATAGAGGGGATTTTGCGCTAGTGCTTTCTATGGCTTTAATGCAAATGTAATCCATATTCTTTATTATATAATCATTACTTCTTTTGGAGTTGAATCCATTCAAAATTATAGTGTAATCCAGCTAGTTCAAAGGGGTAGTTGAATAACTCTTCGGAGAATTGGATCGACGAACGTGAGCATGGATTCAACTCAAAATGTGTGTATAATGCTTTTCTAAAAGTGGAATTTCCACTCCTCCACATTCAGAAGGATTTTCTAACTACATGAAGGCCTATATAGCGAAGTATGCATTTTTAGAAGAAACACTTTAACATAGGTAGACTGTTTATGGTGATAATTTGTTAAATCTCTCGCAGGAGTCATCATAAATTCCCGAAGATCACTCTCAAACTTATCATATTGACGCGATGCAAAACTAGAGGGCTCCACTGTAACTCGCTAAAGCCGTTCTCTGCACCCTATCAAATACCTTTGCACACTGTTGTATATGCAGAAAATATTCCTAAATACGGTTTGACGACACATGCCCTGGGCTCCGTTGCATAAAACCTACCATTGATGATAACTTTACCATCAATGGTAACTCCCATGGAAACCATGATTTTGATTGGCTGTTGAGCCCTGTTACCATGGTAGTTGCCATTGATGGCAAAGTTACCATCAATTGTAAGTTGTATGCAACGGGGCCCTGGATTCAAATGCTCTGTATTCAGGGATAACCGCACCCTGACTACAATAATTATTATCTTCAGCCCTGAACCAAACACTGTACCTGGCTTACCCTATCCCTAAACCTGATCCTACACCTAAACATCTAACCCATACACCCATGGGTGTCGATTTGTATCCGTGGTTGGGGGGGATGAAAGGTGCCAAAATAGTTTCGGCAATGGATCAAAGCAACTAAGAGGTAGAAGCGTGTGGCAGGTTGCACCCCCTCCGTTCCAAGTTATTAACTTTTTCGAGTCATTCTCAATAAAGATAACCTTTCAGCGAATATGGGACCCATGTGGGTCCCACATGGGCTTGCTACCTGGGTTATTATCCTCTCAAGCGCGTAGCCAGGATTTTATTTTAGGGGGGCGGTAGTGAGCACGCGAAGCGCGCTCGATCCCTAGGGGGTGGGTGCAGGGAGGGGGAATCCCCCCCCCCCCCCCGTCCCGCGCAAAGCGCGGAAGCTTTGACATTTCATTAAATTATTAGAGAAAGAAGACGATTCGTTGTACCGTTCTCGACTCTTAATCCTTGTCTGAATTCAGTTTCTTTTGACGTTTCATTAAATTATAAGAGAAAGAAGACGATTCGTTGTACCGTTCTCGACTCTTAATCCTTGACTAAATTCAGTTTCTTTTGACGTTTCATTAAATTATTAAAGAAAGAAGACGATTCGTTGTACTATTCTCTACTCTTAATCCTTGTCTGAATTCAGTTCCCTCCTCCCTTCCCGCGCAAAGCGCGGAAGCTTTGACGTTTCATTAAATTATAAGAGAAAGAAGACGATTCGTTGTACCGTTCTCGACTCTTAATCCTTTTTCTTCCTACGTCCTCTTCCATTCTTCTTTCTCTCTCTCTGTTTTTTTTTTTGGTCGGCGTGTTTTTTTTTTTTTTTTTTTTTTTTTTTTTGGGGGGGGGGCGACCGCCCCAACCGCCCCCTGGCTACGCGCCTGTATCCTCTCTGTCTCTCAATATATCTCCCTCCCAATCTCTACTTCTTTTTTGCACTTTTGCGCTTCGCGCCTTTAACATTTAGCTCGTTGCTTTTTAACGCTGCGGCTTTGCATTTGGCGCACTGCATTTATATGATGCTGTTGATTGAATAAATTGAATAAATTCATTCATTCCTGATGAAGCCGTATGAGCGAGAATTCAATTTATTCTTGTCTCGTATACGGTTGTCTCATTTACTTCATTTTCTATTTATATATGTTTGTATCATGAAAATGAGATAGCAAAATGTGTATATTGATGGTCATCTTGAGAGTAATAACCATTAACTACTCTCATTGGGCTCTCATCATTTATTTTTCTCTTCATTTTTAATTTTGTTTTTATGGTGAATTATTGGTGGGGGGGGGGAGGTGATTGTACAGGCCACCCCCCCCCCCCCCCCCCCGGGATCGACACCCATGCATACACCTGAACATTCCCCTGTACCCAATACAACCTTAATATAACCAGGGACTTGGATCTAACCTTAGTAAAGTGCATGAATAACAGACTAAAGCCTGGAGCAATCGGCCATTTTCGTAATGTAACCAAATTTAATGCACAAGTCTTTGTGAAGTGCCTCAATACAAATTATTTCATTCACCTGATAAGAATAATAGTATTTTAATAGACAGAATTCGAACAGCATACTTTAGTTGTTACCAGGTAGGACAAACATTATGGCTTGACCTACCTAGCAACCCTTAATATATGCAGTTTGCATTCTGACTATTGAAATACTGTTATTCTTATCAGGTGAATGAAATAATTTGTATTAAGGCACTTCACAAAGACTTTGCATTAAATTTGGTTACATTACGAAAATGGCCTATTGTCGAGGGGCAAATGTCGGATCCCCGTTTAAACCTATACAAACATTTGAAAGATGTTGCATTACAAATGAAGATGATATTAACAGCATTCTTTTCCTTTCTTCGTGTATGCTTCTGTTGTTACATGTATTATGTATTTGTAGTATATTGTTATAAGGTATAACCGACACAGGCTAACATGTTTATAGGAAGTACGCCATCTATTCTTCCCCCTTGCTAAAGCTGTTCCTCCTTTAAATTGCTTTACTATTTAAACATTTTATTATTTAAATGTTATAACTGAATAATTACAACATGTATTATTTTACGATTATTTGATATTAGTTGTTTAGTTAATTAGAATCAGTGATTAGTATGAAAATTGCTAAAAGTATTGATTTTGTTATATTCTTGTATATATTTATAATTTGATATTAGTTGTTTAGTTAATTTAAATCAGTAATCAGTATGAAAATTGCTAAAAGTATTGATTTCTTATATTCTTGTATGTTTTTATAATTTGTAAACTGAATTGTATGAGTCTCCGGACTTTTTATTCAGCATGTTTTTAATTACAATAAACCAGAATTGAATTGAATTGCTTATATCACGATGTATGTATGAATAAATTGCTTGAGTATTTTGTTGTTGATATGGAAAGAGAATTGAAAGAAAAAATATGTATTACTTTGAATTGAATTGAATCGAATTGTATTGAACAAGATAACTCTCCGGACTGTTCTACACAAGGCACGGGGTTCAAATCACTGCCACAGCACTAGCTTCCTTTGGCAATACATTAATCTATATTCCCCACAAATTTTGACCCAGGTATAAGTAAGTACCAGGTAGGATTTATTCCTTGAATGCACTGAACGCTACAGTTGCCGGAGCTATATAAAGCGGGGGTTATGGTATGTCCTTTGGAAACGTATAGAGACAGTATTATCATAATGTAATATGTGCTATACAAGAATAGAGTATTGTTATTATAATTATCATTATTATTATTATTATACTTACTTAGGTGTTCCATCTCTGTTTCCGATTGTACCAAAGTTGATTTCAGTTCCAGACTGATCGTTAAACTTACATGTGCAAGTTCCCGTCTGTATACACTCACCCTGCGATTCGCAGCCCTTGAGAAACATACATACAAACAGCACTATGCAAGCCTGCAATCTTGGGAACGCCATTTTGAGCACCGATCCTTAAAGTCTTAAACGGACTTTGAACGATGTAAATTACTAAGGCTGTGTGATGTAGGTTTTATGATAAGATATGACTACGGAACGAATACGATACAACACTAACGAATGGTATAACCCTGTTAAATTAGAATTAGATTCATGATTATGTTGACCTCTCATAAGCAATTGTTGTTGTTGTTGTTAATGATTGTATGAATATTTGATAAGTTTTTAGATGTTGTGAGTCATCTACTTACATTTTTTTTTAATCTGTCACAGTGGCATAGCCAGGGGAAAAACAAGAAACAAAAATAAAAGGATATTAATAGGTTAATAACATGTTATGTTTTAGTTTGTGTGTGTGTGTGTGTGTGTTTTTTTTTGTGTGTGTGTACGTATGTTTGTTTGTTTGTTTTATTGATTTTGTTTTCTTGTCGCGGAATTTTTGGACTTGTACCCCCTTGTGGAAAGAGAATACTGGACCCGTGGTAAATATAAGATTTACGTATTATAAACGCTATTAATTTTATGTAGTTGATAATATGATAAATTTCATATTGGAGGTAGATTATTTATATTTTATGTTTTTACATTTAGAACAAATATAAATATATTTTTGTAAATTCTAGTAGAAGAGATCGTCTGCTTGATTATATATATAAAAATGAAAAACAAACAAACAAACACACGGAATCAGGAAAAGAATTCGTCCTCGAATCAGGTGATCTTCGATCTTTGATCTCGGAAATCAGAGACGCTTGTAAGAAAAGGCGGCTCCGCATGAGCAAGAGGACATATAACCAATATAATGATCACATGGGGTACCGTATAGGTCATGTGACTATGAATGGCATGATAGCTTCGTAGCCACAAATGAGTCTACAAACAGGTTTCTATTATGACTTTATGACTTTGTTCAGGAGTCTTCAGTATACATTTCCGATTTCTTTGTCGTTTGAGTTCTCAATCTGTTCATCATGATCTGTTTCTTCTTTTCTCAAATCTGTCATAAACTTGAATCTTTTGTAAAATATTTGTCAGATCGAATTCTCTATCATTCCGTTGTTTACCTGTGAATAATTCTGTTAGGTACTTGAAAAAGAGAAGATTTTGTGGAAGATAAAATAAGCAGTGAACTTTTAACCTTTGCACTTTGAAGTTTTGCCGTGATGGAACAGGGTGCACCTGCCCCCCCCCCCCTCCCCCAATAAAAATACAGCATACCTCAAGTGCACATAAACAGTCACACACACACAAACACAAACACACACACATACACATTAATTGAATTATGAGAAAAGTATAATTGTAATACAAATGAATTTCAGAGAGCTGAGTTTTTCTTACATTTCTTTAATGTCATCCTTCCGTACTAAATCACAAAGGACAGAGAATATTTTTCTTTAGACGTGAAATAGATTTAAAATGTTCATTTTGATTTGTGAAATTAAAGTTGAAGTCCCAACGTATTTAGAGTATCCAATGAATTTCTTTTGCATTTTATTAAAGATGTGTTGCTCTTTCGACAGCTACCTTTCACCATTTGCGGTAATTGCGAAGCAGCACTATACACTTCAATACCAAACATTACTGAGACAATATTGCCGAATAGAAGAAATTCCTACAAAGATAAATAGATTTAAACCTATCAAACATGAGGCATTGTGCAAGGTAGTTCTAGTCTTAGTGAAATATTTTGTTTCCTCTATTTCCGATGTACAAGTTTCGTTTCATTCCATTCCCATACACATTTGTGTATACCTGAAAATGCTATCAATTAATCACAACATTTCCTTATCTTCAAAATTTTGTTTTCTTGTTTCTGTTGCAAAAAATATAACTCGCTAGCAGATCGTAGGAGTTGTGAAATTCGTATATCACTGTCTATTGTATTCAACCCTTATGGAAAAGTATCAAAAATATTCTCAATGGACAATGACAAGGATAAATATATAAGATCTACGATCGTAACCATAATGCTAGACGCTAGATGTTGGCTTTGGTTCGATGTATCTAATCGTAAAGTTAGAATTATTGGCAAGCAAGAAACGAATCAAAGTCAACTTGGAGATTGCGCCTCTCATGCTGGACTTCGGTGAGGTGGTTCATCAGCTCTTGCTTTTGGTCGTTCGCTTTTTGAAGCTGTTAAGACAAAAAAAATGTTCAAGGATAAGAAAGGAAAGAAAAAACAGACTGGTAAAGACTAAAGAGATCTGGTTTGGACTATTTACGATGCAATGTTAGCCTATTTCTTACAAATCTCTATATCCTTCCTTAATCTCACTTTTAACAAATGAGTGTTTGGAAAGAAGCAACATTTTATCATTATAAATAGAACTATTATATTGTTTTCATAGTTATAGTTATTAGTATTATTATTGTCATCATTATCATTACTATAATCATTATTATTAGGCCTATTTATTGTCATTTTGTTCGTATAGTAAAAGTAGTAGTAGTAGTAGTAGTAGCAGTAGTAGTAGTAGTAGTTGTAGTAGTAGTAGTATAAGTAGAATTATTGTAGTAGTGGTTGTGGTGGTGGTAGTGGAATGGTGGATATATATATAGTTCATGCCTAAATATTTTCATTTTTGTTATCATTATTTTTCTAGAATCATAATCATCATAATGATAATATGTAACATTGCCTACCAGATCAGAAAGTTGTTCAATCTGACCGTCCTGTATTTTTCTCTGTTCTGATAAGGTCTCGATGTCGGCCTGCAATTCGTTGACCCTAATCTGATCGCGGTCCCGGCACCCACATGTTTGCTCTACGGAAGAATGATAACCACGGCGATCCTGAAGAGACAATTAAATTTCGAAAATGAATATCAATCCTGCCATTTTGGCCACCTCTCTATAAGGGCCACCTATCTATATAGCAGCAGTGTATTTTACCCCCCCTTCCTCTTGAGAAAGAAATGCGTGTTGTAGAACATGTCTAGATATTCCACCTGTCTACAGTGGCCACTTTCTCTGTTTCCCTAATTCGTTGGCCTCAGTAGAAAGGTTAGACTGGGCTATCAACTATGATATATGAGAATTATATCGTCGTTCTTATATCTATATGATGGCAAATAAGAATAACAGAACAACCGGTCCACCAATTTCAATCAAGGAACGATGTGAAAGAACATTAACAACACATTTATTCTGATAACAAGGTCACATGATACAAACTATCGGAATACATTAGAAGAAGAGTAAAGAAAATTAACGGTGATAAAAATAACGTCAAACATTTTTTTCTGAAGCTTATTTTGAATTCTGGTAACGACGTTGCGTTGAGAGCAAAGGAAAACAATTTAGCTGACAATTTAACCGTTTGAATAATTTGAAAATCATGTTGAATATGAGCAGAAACAAAATATATACAAACTGACTATAACTTGAGAGGGTGCATGAACATGTCTTACCAATTTAGAGGAATCCCCTTTGTTGCCGTTAAAAGACTTACTATTCAGGTGAAACTTCCCGACCTATATAAACATAGAAGAATACATTTCTAAATAAAATAATCATGGTCCTGAAAGTTTACATTCAAATGCTAAGTATCCATTACACTTACAGGGAATACTCAAGGTGCCCAAAAAGTATGAAGTATTAATTAACAACAACAATAATGATAATGATAATGATCACAACAATTAAAAATATTTATAAGAAATAATAACAACAACAAATAATGATGATAATGATAATAACAGATAAAAATAATGATATGATCTTAATGATAATAATAATAATGTCTTATGTAACATATTACATTCATTACAGTCCTTACGTATCTTGAAGCTTAAGGGTGCGTTCAATCGAATTTTCGAAGCTAGAATCACAAACATGAATCACAATTCAAAACGCCGTTACAAAAAGCAAGGTCACTGCGGTTTGCGTTCAAGCGATTTTTCATCAACGCTGATTCTAGCTCATTGCGAGCCAAACCACTGCGCATCACACTGCGCAGTATGGCCCAGGAACTTCGGCGCGCGCTTTCTGGAATTGTTTACGGCCGACTGTCGACTGCTGTTTTGAGCATAGATCGCAATAATAAGACAAAGAATGAGAAGGTGATAGAAGGAAGAAACAAAGAATAACATAAGGAAAGACAGAAAGATAAAGTCGATAGAATGATTAAAACAAAGAATAACATAAGAGAAGGTGAAAGAAGGAAGAATCGAAGAATAACATAAGGAAAGACAGAAAGAGAGAGTGATAGAATGCTTAAAACAAAGAATTACATAAAAGGTGATAGAAGGAAAAAACAAAGCATAACATAAGAATAGAAGGAAGAAACAAAGAATAACAAAAGAGAAGGTAATAGAAGGAAAAAACAAAGAATAACAAAAGAGAAGGTAATAGAAGGAAAAAACAAAGCATAACATAAGAATAGAAGGAAGAAACAAAGAATAACAAAAGAGAAGGTAATAGAAGGAAAAAACAAAGAATAACATCAAAATAGAAGGAAGAAACAAAGAATAACATAAGGAAGAACAGAAAGAGAAAGTGATAGAATGATTAAAACAAAGAATAACATAAGAGAAGGTGAAAGAAGGAAGAATCAAAGAATAACATAAGGAAAGATAGAAAGAGAAAGTAACAGAATGATTAAAACAAAGAATAACATAAGAGAAAGTGATAGAATTATAAAAACAAAGAATAACATAAGAGAAGATGATAGAAGGAAGAAACAAAGAATAACATAAGGAAAGACAGAAAGAGAAATTGATAGAATGCTTAAAACAAAGAATTACATAAGAAAAGGTGATAGAAGGAAAAAACAAAGAATAACATAAGTATAGAAGGAAGAAACAAAGAATAACATAAGGAAAGACAGAAGGAGCAAATGATAGAATGATAAAAACAAAGAATAACATAAGAAAAGGTGATAGAAGGAAAAAAAACAAAGAATAACATAAGGAAAGACAGAAAGAGCAAATGATAGAATGATAAAACAAAGAATAACATAAGAAAAGGTGATAGAAGGAAAAAAAACAAAGAATAACATAAGAATAGAAGAAAGAAACAAAGAATAACATAAGGAAAGACAGAAAGAGAAAATGATAGAAGGAAAAACAAGGAATAACATAACGGAACAGGCCACGATGGTATAGTGAACGCAAATTGCATGCAAAGCGGGCGCGCGGTTTTTCCCAAACCGGAAGAGGCTTCGTCATACAATCATGATTGAGAACTCCGTCCGTTCAATCGAATTTTAGCGACCGTGATTCTTTTGAATCATGATACAAAACGCATCTTTTTCAGCGTTTCATGTTTGTGTTTTCAAACACGTTTATTTTTACGACCGACGAAAAATCGCTTGAACGCAATTGCGTTTTAAACTAAACGTCTTTAGAAACCGTGATTCTAGGGTGAAAAAGTGTCGATTAAACGCACCCTTAGACTACTCCTAAGCTGAACAGTTGATAACATAAAATGAGAAGAAAGGATGACAAATAATCAATATAGTATGAAGTATATACCTTGTCTGTGATGTTATTCATGTGGTTGAGAAGAGTAATCCGTCCTCTCCTCACCTCCATCACAGTCTCCATCCATCCTTCCACCTCACATTCCAACCTTTTCTTAACTGCCTCAAGGTCAACCACCTTCTTCTTCCAGTTGTCAAGCTCAGACTAATAGGGAAACATTGGATTGATTTTATGATCTGATGATGATTTTAAAGGTAATGTTTAGTATCTGTGAGACTCCAAAGTCTGTTATTTACATAATGCCTCGGATTGGACGGTATTGTACTTAGTCAGATTGTTGAACTTAGTAATACTACTTCTATCTTCGACTAAAGTGCATTAAAACAATTTTTTCAAAAAAATTCCACCTTCTGAATGGAATTTCTTTCAAGAACATCAAAACAGACCCCCCAAAAAACGAATAAACCCTTAACTACTTTATGTCATTAAGCATTGTAACAATAACTTGTTACTTCTGCATATAATGTATTTGTAAATAAATTACATGTTTTGTACCGGAAGATGATCAGATGATGATGACCTGATCTGACCTTTCCTTCTGGGTAGCGGTACTAATTTATTCTTTTCGCAGTCATTACAACAAAAAAGACTCACAAAGAGGGTGAATTTACACACATCCCCTTCCCAAATGTTGAACAGTTGGCCGTCGTATTATATTAATACAAAAGAGGCAGAAGGATTGCCGAACCTGTAATTGAGACTTTACTGCCTCGTCATCGTCTCTCCTGTCTTCCATCTCCTTCAGCTGTCTCTGCAGTGAGCCCAACTTGTCATCGAGAGCCATTACGTTATGACTTGGGTGATGAGGGCGTCCTGTATCACTGCACGATCCCGAAAGCTGGCGATGGGCAGCGTCCAGCTGTAACGAGATCTCGCTCTTAGCTTCAGTCAACTCCCGCTCGTTATCCTCAAGGGCCTGTCAGTATGGGCGTGGTCAAGTAATCATGTTGTTATTTTTGTTTAACCCAATAATAATAATCAGAACCGGTTCCCTTACAGCGCGAATCAAGTTTTATAAATGTATATAACGTCCTGTGCGCTTCCAAAGTTTCGGATGTTATTACCCTACGACGTAAATGTTGTAGCAGGGTATCGACCCCATACCTTGTGGTACAAAGTCCGGGGACACCTCTACTTTAAGTCATGTTCCATTTGGTTAAAAATGTTTCTGGTTAATACACGTGAAGCAAAGAACATACAAACTAGGAACGTAAGTCGCAAATCGTATTTTGTGATTGGAAGCTGACTGTTAGTGATTATGGTTTCAACTTTCAAGCAGCAAAGTGTGATCTTGAACATGATATGTCACAAACTACGAATGAGAATAGCAAATATCAGTGCTATACAACTACACATATCATTATGCTCACCTTTACCTGACCTTCCAAGCACCATTTGTCTACCAGTAGATTGGAAACCGTTTTGATAAGGTCGTTTTGCTTCTCAAGTTTCTCTTCAGGGTACAAACCTTGGGTCACGTTGACACCGTTGGCAGTCAATGTAGAAGCACTGTCTTGAATTAGAGGTTCATTCTGTCTAGGTCGGATGTTCCCTTCTGCAGGGGATGTTTCTTTGAGAAGTTCATCTGGGACATTCAGGTTCTTGGCTCTGTCGGAAAGAGTCTGTTCGTTACCCTTTGAATATTCCTTCTGGCCCCGGCCCTCAAAAAGCTCCGGATGCTGCCTCACACCAGGTCCGACGATGCCATCTACTTTGGCTTTAGAACTAATGTCATCCGGTAGGACTTGACAGGCACCATCAATCACCTCTTTCTCGTTAACTTGGTTGGCCTCCGATTCTTGAGTTGATTTCGACCCATCATTCTCTGCTGAAACTAAAGATATTTTCTTCTCGACACGATGCTCTGCTTGCACAGAGGCCAGCTTCTGCATCTTTGCATCATAGCAACAAGATCTGCAGTGCTTCCCACCCCTCCCCAGGATCCTACAGTCCTTCCTTCCGGGTTCCATTCTGATGGGCATCCTTCTCGCAGCACGTGGTATTATCTCCAGAAAAGCTTTGTTCACCTTCTGTCGCCTCAGAACTCGACGACGCGGAACGTTGTTAAGATGTGGCACTTGATTTGTTGTAGTATATTTTGCTGTCTCGAGGGTAGGTGTAAGAGAATCAGAATGCTGTGTTTTTCGGTTCTAAAAGAAATTGTAATGACAAAAAAAAACACGAGATAGCTGGTGGTGGATTTGCTTTCAGGTCCCTCTCAGCGCATGAACACGACGAACATGATGAAAAAGGTTCGTTATTAGGAATGTATATTAAACTATGCAACTACCACAAAGACTTACCAAACATAGTCTCATATGTTTTCTCGTGATTCTAATTAATACACCAATAAGTTCCTACTAACATAATTTAAAATACACTATTACCACTCATCACAACCGTCAGCATACCTTCATGAATTCTTCGAACGAATCGTCGCTGCCCAGAAACCTTCCAAATTCCTTCAACCTCGAGACAATCCTCTCAATCTCCTCCACCGATGCCGAACTATCCACATCCTTCAGGTACATCCTAATCGTCTCTCTGACATTTAAAGGTGAGGTGGCCATCGCTAGATCGTTTGGTAGAGACAGAAGGTTCTTGTAGATGACCTCAATCTTGACCTTAGCCAGCTGTCTCACACGTTCCAGGGCTTGATGGGTGCGGTCTTTTTCGTGGATGAGATCTTGCATTCTGCAACGAATTCAAAAATGGTTATGTTAACCAAGTCAGCCCTAGGGACGGAATTCAAGATAATACATTACTCTGACATATAGATAGATGTCTCTTAGCAAATCTGTCGTATCATCCCGACCGTTTAGCAAAACGTTTTGTCGCATCTATTTCGTTTGATAAATTTGTATATCTCTCTATACTTCCCGACCTTTGTTTGTGTATTTCTTTCGTGGTTGGTGTTCTTCTTTTGATGACAATAGCACACGAGGCGTTATTTTTTTTTCTTAGGGAGGACTGCTTCAGTGATTGGAGAGGTCTTTGACGTGCCATGTGGCAGTGAACGCAAGATAAACAATGCAAACATTGCTTCTGTTTAGTGGGTCATATTGGCCAATTGCCTATTCGGATTAGCGCAGGTACATGTGATAACGCGATTGGAATAACACCTCGTGTGCAAGGAACAAGACGTCCTCCAAAACGAATTTAAAATACTTCACATATCTGAAGCAAATCTAGACCATGCAGTTCATATAGTTTCACCTTTTATCCTTGTTTTTGACGTTTGCTCGCAAAGCATCAATAACCTTTCCTTGGCGTTTGACGCGGCGATTGGCTTGGGCGATAGTTCGCTTGGCAAGTAGCAACTTGTAAGTCATTTGCGGGCTTTGCCGTGTCTCCTCCGTGGAGCCCCTGACGTTGGAACCCGGATGATCCAATACCTCCTCCTGAAGTAAGAATAAAGGCAATGTTTGTTTCAACCTTCTGTTAAATGTCTGACAGTGTTTGTCAGTAGGTTTGCCGTCAGAAACGAATATTCCGCCAAACATATGACTCAATCAATAATATGAATTGTCTGTCGAAATTATGCTTTGGGCTTTCTGAGATGTTCTCTACCAATGACCCTAAGTATTCACAGAATTTTACATACTTATGTAAACGTGATATGCTTAAACAACTCTATAGTCTCTGATCTTGGCTAGAGCCGGCCAAAGAAAAGTTACTACTATAACGGTTCATCATCATCTCGTCGTGAATTTCCCATCCATGCTCATGATGGTTGCATAATCAATACGATCTGACACATTTTGTGTATTCCTTTTTTCCCCCAGCTAAAGAGGCACTCTAGGTACTCATTTGAGTATGCCAAGTATATTTCATTTACGAGACGGGCATACAATGATGGCAACTTACAGGCATCTCCTCGCTGTTATCCTCGCGTCTTCCAACCAACCGGCGGGCGTCGACTGAGGCCCGCATTTGATTCATTCTCAGGGTTACAGTGATCGGCAAAGGCATATTTGAAGGATGTTCCGCCCCTTCGTCCTGGGGCTGGTATTCGCTACGACTTCTCTTGGCTTCACAATCTTCAAGCTGGATTATATTATAGAAATTGTGTAATTTGTTACGGTTTATACATTTCAATATTATGAACTGAGCAAGAATGATCACTGAGTATAAAATAAGCCTTCGAAATATTACGATGATGAATTTATTTCCTGACGGCACACACAGGTCGTCATTTCGAAAAGTCTCCTGACAGGAGGACTCGGTCTTGCATTTCACTTTTTAATCATGAAATCTCTTTAATTTCAGCATAAAGTTTGATTGTAGCTTACATGTACATAATATTTACTATAAGCAAATAGTCAATCTGAAAAGAAAAGGACGACATGTAAACAATTCTGGGGGGAGGCTTTAATCATTACAGATCTCGAACATTTTCATGAATTTTGAACTTGTCTATTCCTTGTTCTGGCATAAGATAATAATTACCTATAAGTAGTATCCGTTTATAATCTCACCTTGTTTCTTAAGGTTTCAATCGTCAGTTTCAACTTTCGAATCTGGTCATAGAGCTCCGCTTGTTTTACGGCCATTTTAATGACATCATGCTGTTTCACATCAAGTACTTGTTGTTGGGCGTTTCCCTGGAGTTTCGCTAATTCCAAGATCCCATTTAGCTTGGTCGTCTGGCGCTGGTTTGAAACCAATTGTCTCTCCGCCATGCCTACGAATACATCAACATCAGGACAATAGTCGTTTTATTCTTATTGAGGAAAAACAAACATACATCTGTCAAGTGATTCTATACATAGAATGAAATAAATATTTTCGGCTGCTGAAAGTAAGCCCTTTCTTTGTAATGTATAAGACCAATTTTGGCTTGAAATCTGAATATTGGACATTTCATTCATTCCAATTGACATTGTTCATCTTCTTTGGTGACTTAATATATATATATATTATATATATATCACAATTATTACAAAACAATTATAGGCAATATCAATCAATATTGTTTTTAAATATATTTGAAATAAAATCGATGAATTGTGTTGCCCTATTTGAAATTAAAACACCCCCTCCACTCCCCTGACTGAATGGATCCCAAAAAGAAGAAAATGAGGAGACAGAGCATGGAAAGAGAGAGAGAGAGAGAGAAAAGGGGCGGGGCATCGAGAGACGGAAAGGTATACGACCAACCGCTATCCCCTCCACTTTTAAATTACTGGAGGTCCCCTTTGCCCAAACTCCGCCGATATAAAATGCAATAGATATTAAACCTACGCCAGAACTTGTACAGCATATAATGAGAGGCACACTTACGAAGTTTCCTCTGCAGTTCCTTAATATATGTCTCTTGTATAATGGCATCTGCCAGCAGTTGCTCGTCGATCGTGTTCAGACGGTCGATTTGAAGCTCTAAATGACTGATCTTTCTCCTAAACTCCCGCTCAGCTTTCATGATCTGAAATGTGCTCCTGAGAAAAAAATGACTTTTGTCAGATATGCCAGCTATACAACAGGAGTACTAGAAAATCACCGGAAATTGTCAAACACGCCCGCAAAAGAATTTGTGTTTTCAGATTTGTAATTTGTCGACAAGAGTTATAGAAATGTTCCTAAACTATTCGATAGAAAGTTGTGAGAATGTCGCACCCCATCCCCGCCCTCTAGATCCTACGAAACAGTTAAATTATCTAGAAGAAAACTTGTTTGTTTGTTTGTATGAATGAGAAAGTGAGTCTTTGCTTCTGTTTGATGAATGATTGTTTTTGTTGGTCACCTTGAAGTTACTGACTTGCATCTATAGCTACAGATAACAATTATTTGGTAACTGCTTCAGTTTTTAATATTAGACTTGATGTACTCACCTATCTGGTCTCACTTGTACTCCTGCATCTTCCTTTTCATCCTTAATAAAATGAACATACTTAATTAGTCAATTAAAGTTTAAAATAATTATAACTTATCCGTTGGCCTTAATAATTATTGACATCAATAATGTTATTCAATTTTCAATTTTACTTTTATGTGGTGCCCCTGAAATTACTGAACAATTATGCTTGAAATGACCCCCCCCCCCCCCCTCCCCCAAATCACCACTCAAAGCACATCTGAATTAGATCTATTTCTTAGTAACAAATCAAAAGTTGCAGTTTTTATTTTTTAATCACAACTTAATGTGTTATGTTTGTTTCTTTATACTCATTCCTTTATTTATATTTTCGCAACTTAACGATTACAATGAATCATTAGTGGTGAAAATATAAATGAACTACCTGATCCTCTAACTCTTCCCTTCGCTCTCGGCCAGCGGACCTCGTTACAGAGAACGCCTTCAGCCGACACCACACGCCATGCTGCTTAGTATCCTCGGTCTCGGCACGATCGAACGTGCTGCGGTTTCTTCCTTCTCCGCTCAACAAGCTCGGCTCGTCAGCCGCACTCTGATTGGCTGAAAGTTCGCTACTGTCACCAAGCATTTTGTCATTTCTCTCATCTCGCGGTGTTTCGGCAACTGAGCAAGTGACGCTGTTGCTTGTTTGTGATTGGTCCATTGTTTCAGGTGTTCAATATATTTCTGTTCTCCTCGTGAACAGTGGATTAGCTCTGATGCATTGTCAAGATAAAAAAAAAGATTTCGATTTTTATTGGAGGTTTTTTAAACGCGTTTTTTGAAGTGTCATGTTATCTTTTTATACGAGTTTGATTTTTTTGGGTACGAATATGATATATAATCTACGGCTTATATTATGTCTATACATGTGTTTATGTTTTAATTTTTCTTAACTTTGTTTACATGTATTTCAAGAGTTCTCGAGAAAAAGAAGAACGCAACAGGTCTACACTTATTGAAATACGGGTTCACCCCTACATATAGTTTTTTTCTCAGGTGAATATAATAATACAAACTTTGTTCATGATGTTTGAGATATAGCATTGAGAAATAGCATTGTGATTTCTGATCTATACAACCATCTATGTCATGCAATTAATATATACTATGAATCACAACTCTATGGATACAAGGGATGCATTTAGTATAGTTTTAGGCGTTCCCAGTCGCCCGGTAAATCAAAATGAAGAACAGCAAGAAAAGATTTTAAAAATGAACAAAAAATAAACTCACCTCAGTTCTGGTTACTTTACATTTAGGCTGATTATATAGTTGTGATTATTTGAGAGGAGCTGTTAAAAGAAGTTCCATCTTCCATAAAATCTTTAATTTTCAAGTTCTTATTCTGTGCAGATTTTCAAGGGGCATCATCAACACCTCACACTTTGTTTGTGTTATAATAGAAGCTGCGTGCAATATTGTAAACAAATAAACAGTATGGATGCATGGATGCAAGCGCGCATTAATTAGGCTTGCGCATCAATTGTGACGCAACAATTGAATATTGTAACATCATTCATACAGCGCGCAATGTTGAAAGTGCGTTGACCTTGCAATGAGAAGTGATATTCTTCCCATTGTTGTTTTGTTGCTGTAAAGTTAGTCTTGGATCAAGACTCGAGTGCATTATAGATAATACTGTTTGAGCAGCCCCCACTACACGTGAGTGTTATTTCGTTTTTACTGTTTTAGTCCACTGCAGCAGATTTATCTTTATTTGATTTTAAAAAAGAATAAGGTTTCAATCATGTTTCAAATGCCCTGTTTAATACCCTCGATAATTTCCTACAATTATGAAAAAACACGGGTAGATTGGGAAAATTGTAAAGCCGAGTCGTTATTGTAGTCCCACGCGTTAAAAATTGAGTGGTTGCGGCCGATGTACACCGCGTGTATAAATTACGTCGAGACGACGAGAGGAATGATGGTAGATGTTTTTGATTTTCCAAGTATTTTTCCAACATCAGTGAGTGTACTGTAGACCCAGATTGTGTTGTAAAGTACAGTAAAGAAACGTTACACCGAACATGAACACTAACGCCTATGGTCCTGTCCTGTCTCTACAGAGAGGAGCCGACCCTACCCAAATCAGAGGCTTACAAACGAAAGAGACAGAAATTTTCGGTCTAGGCCTCACTACACTTTAGGAAAGCATAGTCTAAAGTCAATGCTAATGCTTATTGACGTCTAGCACTGCATACTTGCTGAGAGGCAGGTATAATTAATATACAAATTCACACACAACACACTATTGCATAGACTGCACACAATATAACGGAAGTGGCTGATCGGAAAATTTGACACTAGACTTACAATTCGAATTTTTAAATTATTCTCTTTAACGTCAGTAGAGTAAAGGAGGGGTTTTCGGCCGGTCGCAGTTTTTGGCCAGTCCGTTGGATGCATGGTAAATCCCTTTAAAATACATTGCATAATAGCATATCATGTATATACTGGGGTGTGCAGGTGGACCACTACCCTGGGGTTTCCCCCTAATCTTATATGAATTGTGCAGTGGGTTATTAACGTGCAAAGGTGGTGACTCTCCTCTACACGGGGCCTCCATTTAACGTCCATTCCGAGGGACGGAGTGTTTTCCACTTAACATATCCTACTTCTATGAAACAAAAAGAGGGGCACGTTAACACACAAGTCACAACGCAAGCTTAAGTCATCCGCCTGTGTGGGATTCGAACCTGAGATCTTTGGTTTCGACAGGCAGACTCTTTATCAACTGAGCCAACTCGCTACCTTTTAATTCTTTTTAATATCTAGATATTTCAAAATATTCCTTGCAAAGATTTGAAAAATTATTGTTTAACCATTGTTATTCATAGAACTAGCATGGCTGATGCCCAAGCAGAAGGTGGAGTTCCAGCTGTGGAACCGACCGTTGAGACTGAAAACTCAAACCAGGTCCAAGATCAGATCCAGGTGCCTTCTCAAGAGGAGTTACTAGCCCATGTCAGAGCTCAACCTGGAACAGCACTGGTGAAAGCAAGGTAAGAAACACAACTGGGGGGTGTTTCACAAGACTTGACATCAGTGACAAATGACAGTTTTTGTTATAAGCTAGTGAAATCCTAGCTTCTGATTGGTTATCAGCAGATTTGTCACTGATTTTTGTCATTTGTCATTGAAAGAAAGCTTTGTGAAACGGGTCCCTGGTGTTATAACAAATTCTGTGGAGGGATGGGAGCAGCCGAGGACAATTTGCCTCCTGAACCCATTAGAGAGCTCTCGTAAATGAAAAATGAGCCACAGGGTTTTTGTCAGTAATGCAAGTGTGTATTGGTAGATTTATAAGTGAAATACACTGCACTTTTTCTATAAATAACAATTCATTCTAAATTACTTGGCAAAGGCTCATTCATTACCGCAATGTGACCATTCAACCCACATATATAGACACAAAAATTATTAGATAACTAGGCCCTGACTTCTGATATACATTTACTTGTTTTGCTCTTTGCTCCAACAAGCCCTTACACAACTCACTTCTTTTTGGTATTGCTGTTCTTTTTGTACCTAGGTACATTGACCTCACACGACACAGCAAAAGAAATGACCGGGATAGCACCACCAAAGCGAGCCAGGAGCAGCGCAACGAACCAGAGGGCCAGCAGCATGAAACCAAGAAGCAGAAAGGGAAAGGCCAGAATAAGAAACGTTACAGGGAAAAAACAGTTCCGTCTGAAGAGCGTCCTTGTTTGGATTTCTTGAGGGGTGCCGGCTGCAGATTCGGTGACAAGTGCAAGTTCAGCCACGATATCCAAAAGCTGATGGCGGGTAAAGCCCCAGACATCAGTCCTCGATGTATCAATTTTGAGAAATTTGGCAGCTGTCCTTATGGCATGCTCTGCCGCTTTGGAGGTGCCCACATAGATGATAACCTGAAGAACATCGTCGATGAAGAGAAGGTCAAGGAAACAGGAGGCAAATTTGTTGTCAGGAATATGCTGAGCAAAGAC
Source organism: Strongylocentrotus droebachiensis (assembly GCA_035222895.1). Taxonomy (NCBI): domain Eukaryota; kingdom Metazoa; phylum Echinodermata; class Echinoidea; order Camarodonta; family Strongylocentrotidae; genus Strongylocentrotus; species Strongylocentrotus droebachiensis. The sequence goes on from JAVYIG010006580.1 coordinate 24,750, forward strand.
TTGCAGATTCAGTTGAGGAAGCGGAACGTCCATTTCAAGAAGTCCGATCAGTACATGAGGACTTTGGATACTAGGAAAAAGGAGTCTAACTCTAAGAGACCCGAAGGACCAGGTTGCACAGACAGTAATGAAAGTCCTCCTGTTGTCATGCCGAGTAGTGGTGATGCTCCCAGCCATGCAGGGACTGTAACCGATGCTGATGTCATCAAGCTGAGGCCGGAGGAGAAGAAGAAGCTTGATGTGAAGGACAAACTCCTGCTTGCACCACTGACAACCGTAAGTGCTGTCAAATCATTAGCGCTTACGAGTTTACGAGTATTTCTAATGAATTCGGTTCCTTTGAGATAGTACTGTTTTCATCTTGCTAGTAATTCTAGCTAATTCCTCAGGCACACCAATGAGACTTGACACCAGACCACATGCAGACCTAACAATACATACATTATTGTACCCCTAATGGCCCAAAACAAGGCTTTTTGGAGTCAGTTTGGCAGTGTTACTGTTAGTGAGTTACGAATCCTTGATGTCTAACATTACAATTTATTAACTCATTGTGAATTACAAAAAGAACAATAAGCATTTGTTTGTCCAAAGCAGCAAATACTCTGTCAAGCTTTAAGTGACTTCAACAACTTATGGCACTGACAATCTAGGAAACTTGGTAACATTGAGACCTTGGATACGGTAGCTGTTTATTTAGATACTTAGGAGACTAAACTTTGTTATGTTTGCATTAATCATATCTTAAATCCTTCAAAAGGCTGGGTTATTTAGGTGGTCTCCCTGGCAGGGAGGGGTAAATTCCAGAGTAACATATCAGAATATTTTTTTTAATTCTGAAAGGTGCTTGCCTGAACAGAAAGATGATTTTGATTCTGTTGAACACTGTACGTCTGTGCTTGTTGTTACAGGTTGGCAATCTTCCGTTCCGGGCGGTGTGTAAGAAGCTAGGTGCAGACATCACATGCGGTGAGATGGCCATGTGTACTAATCTACTCCAAGGACAGTCGTCTGAATGGGCGCTGCTGAGGAGACATCCTTCGGAAGACGTCTTCGGTGTCCAGGTAAATTATCCTCTCACTTCCTTTCAGGACAGGATTTTTTTTTTAAGGGGTGGAGTGATCAAATGTTCTTCAAATTGGCAACTTTTTTCTTTCTTTCTGTTCTACATTGTTCTAATAAAATGTTACTTCTTTGAAAATGCTGTACATGTGAGTAAAAGCTTCATCTAAAAAATTGAAGAAAAAAAAGGGAAAATTTTGTTCCATCAACAATGATATATGAATTGTAAGTATAATTAATTTTTATGAATTTATAAATAATGCATTAACAAGAACAAAAGCAATAAAATTTAGTGTGGACAGTAAAAATGAATACCCAGAAGCAGAAAACAAGTTTACCTCTTGATAAACTGATTTTAAGGAAGGAAATCCCACATTATACTAAAATACTCTCTTTGCCGGTATGCTGGAAGAATTAGATCAGAATTTGGGGTTCTGATTTTTTCCCCCTTATTATGAATCATTTCCTCTAGCTCTGTGGTGGTTTTCCAGACACAATGACTAGGTGTGCAGAGCTGCTCAATGATAGATTAGATATTGATTTTATCGATATCAATGTCGGCTGCCCAATTGACCTGGTTTATCACAAGGTGCGTATTAAACCTCTTTATAGTTCATTGACTTTTATGGTTGTTAGTTGTGTGGAAGAACTCTGCTGCCTTTTATTATATTTCCAGATTCTTTCATGTTTTTTCCTTTTTTTATTTTCCTCCTTCAGAAAATATACATGTATATCATGGGGGAAACCTGCTATATTTAAGTCTTGAGGACTATGAAGAACAATGAGGACATTACAGTGTGTTGTAAAAGCAGAAATCTGATCCGTTTTTATTGACAGTTTTTGTTTTATCACACTTTCGTAATGAATAATTAATTTATTAATTAATTAGTAATTAGATCAATTTGTATAGCGCAGCTACTATATAAATATACTCTACTGCGCTGTGATGAAAATAAAACTAACAGTGCTACTTTACAGACACAAACAAAACTATTCAAAAGCTTAATGTTTCTTTGATTATTGACATTATGTTAAATGTATGAATATCTTACAGTTTACAGGAATTTTTTGATTTAATTTCATATGTAATGAATTTCATTTAGTTCATAACTTATTTTGACTATTGCAGGGAGCTGGATCTGGTTTGATGAATAGAATGGGAAAGTTTCAGGAGATTGTAAGAGGAATGAGCTCGGTAAGTTCTTTACATGCACACCCATTTTCGTATCACATAATTTGCAGATGAGAATGTTCGTTTCTCAGTTGCATCATTTGCCATACTGTTAGATTGTACATATTGCTCTCATAGGCATTTCAAATTTGTGTATGGTAACATCAAGATGCATTTTCTCTCAAAAAAGGATGAAGTACAGGCATAGTTTTGCATTTAAATACAAAAATTAGATGCAAGAAACAATGCCCCAATGCATACTCACTGCTGTATATCATATGAGATACAGACTTTTTGGCACAATATACAAATATCTCAATTAAATTTGGAGGTGTTGATTAATTCTAAGTTTGTTAATACCTTGTGTAGGGATAGGCCTTTTAACCCCTTCTTTATCATGAGGATTGCAAACAGTCATCAACAGTTGAATTTGGGGTCTTAAATCTTTATAGAAGTTGATTTATAAATCTCCTATGGGAACATCCTTACATGTATATGATCTCATTTCCCCTGGGAAGCCACATCATACTGCTCTTCCTGCAGACCTTGCAATTATTATATTGCCCCCATCATTGGGGATAATATAATAATAGGATAATATGATTGGGGTAAAAGACTTTGTCCAAGGATGCGAGCACAGAGCATGGATCAAACTATGTACTTCCCATTTGAGAGTCAAGCGTTTTCAACAGTATACCAATGCTCCCTACCTTCATACTTATATGTACTGGTACCTGTTTTTTCTGTAGAACAAAACAGTCATTTTTTAAACCAAAATGTAGACCATTCATAATTTTGAGCAGGAAAGAAGGGGTTACATTGATGAGGAATTTTTGTTTATTTGTTTTCCATTCAGGTTCTTGATATTCCTCTGACAGTGAAAATGAGAACCGGTGTCCATAACGACAATCCCGTCGCACATAAGATCGTACGTCGTATCTACGACTGGGGAGCATCTGTTGTCACGGTAACTATCGTGCTTTGTATTACTGTAGCTAAAATATATATAACGACTGTTTTTCTTCTTCTTCTTCTTCTTCCAGTGCAAGTACAGTCCTCTGGGTAGAGTATTTTTGTACTGTTGTGTAGTGCTGTGAATGAGTGTGCCATGCTGCATTGTGTGAGCCTCCAAAAAAGAGGTTCCAAATGGTTTAAGAATTGATTAGTAAAAAGTGTTCATTTTGCAAGTAAAAATAAATATTAAATGTGCTTTTAAGAAATAGTTGAGTTCTGGGCCCTGTTTCTTAAAACTTGTCATCAATCACAAGTAACAAGAACTGTTATAAATACTGAAATCATGGCATTTGATTGGCTGAGATCAAATTTGTCATGGAAATTTAGCATTTGTTATTGATAACAAGTTTCATAAAACAGGGCCCTGGTCATGCAATTGCTCTGTAATTACTCTGAAAGAAGTTGTCCAGGAGCTTTTTGGAACAATCGATTATGTAATTCATTACTAATGGTTTTCACTATGATGTTTTATACTCAACAATATCATAGAAATTGACTCGATCTTGCTGAGAAATTACATGCAATACACACAGAAATGTGTAACTGGGACTACACATACATGTGACATGAAAAATCAAATATTGTTTATGTTTCTTCCCCCCTCTAGGTTCATGGTCGTACAAGAGAGCAGCGGTATTCCAAGCTAGCTGATTGGGATTATCTGAAAGACTGTGTCCAGGCTGCAGATCCGCACCCATTCATTGGTAAGTCCTAAGGTCAAAGGTCAACTATGCTGCAGTTTTTGAGTACCTAGAGTAATATTGCATGATGTTAATGTTAATCTGATGTAAATGTACATGTAGTAATACTGTGTTGTAAGGTTTCTAACCATGTAGAGATACACAAAAACCTGTCTTTAACGTAAAGCTTGCTCACACTTAATACAGTAAGCCATTCGATTTATTAATGATAATGGTAAAACAAAAATGCATCAAATAAACCATAGTGGAGGCATGATGGCTCAGTAGTGGAGCAGTGGTCTTGTAACCAGGAGGTCCCAGGTTAGAAACCATGTCAATGCGCCAGTGCCCTGGTATGGCACTAATCCTCATTACCAAGTCCCTTGGAGAGGACTTAAAGCCGTTGGTCACCTGTTTCTTGCTTACAAACATATACATGCATGCTTTCTTAGCAGTTGGGTAAAACAAAAGAATAAAACAAACATTTAAATGAATGGCAAATAGATGTGAAAAGAAAACTATATTTAACCATTGACTGACACTAGGCAGTGAATGCGTAGGCCAGGAATATTTCCTCATGTCCTATTTGGCCCATTCTTGAATCCCAAAGTCATGTTTTCATCCAAGAACATGATTTTAGAAACTTTCAGGAAATCAACCTTGGGCGATATCAATTGCTTAGAGCTAAAGTACCCAGATTTCTGAATTTTGCAATGGCATTTAAGATTATCCAACCACGCTTTCTATAACCAAACAATAGGTTATTGAAATGGCCTTTGGATTAATTTGTTGAACATTCTTCCTATTGTTCTCAAGGTAGCAATGAATTTTATTGTTTATAATTAACAAATATTTTGAATGATGTCCTATATCTTGTTTTACGCAGGAAATGGAGACATTCTTTCATTTGAAGATTCAAACTTCTTCCGTGAGCAGAGTGGAGCGACCGGTCAGATGATTGCCCGGGGTGCACTCATCAAACCCTGGATTTTCACTGAAATCAAAGAACAAAGGTACCATGCTAGCATTTCTTAAGAAATTTTTGCTGTTCTATCGAGTCTGGATGTACTTGAATTCTGTTATGTTATGTTATTTTACCGTTACTTCTTAAATCTATTTGCATGTAACACCATCGGACGTGGAGAACCTCATGACAGAATTGAAATAAGCTCTGTGTTGTCATTTCTACTTTGTTATGACATGTACCTGGAAATTAAATAAATAATTTTTAATGAAAGTGAGCTCAGTCTAGCTGGAAAGAAATATAACAAAGACTATGCAGTGTGATGGCTCAGTGGTAGAGCAGTGGTCTCGTAACCGGGAGGTCCTAGGTTCAAAATTTAGTCATTGCGCTAGAGCCCTATGGTAAGGCATTCATCCTTATTACCAAGTCCATGGGAGAAGACCTAGAGCCGTTGGTCCCCTGGTTGCTTACCTACAAGCATACCTATGCCTTCTTAGTAGTCAGTTAAAAAGAAACCATCAACCAATGCACTGAAGTAGAAGCCCATGTTCTTTTAAAACATGGGCTTCTGAAACTGGGTTAACATAAAAGATAATTTTCAAATACTGATCATCATATTGCATAATAGCAGAACCAGAAACTGTCCCAACGATCTTGGAAATGTTCGGAAATGTAGTTCATAGGAATAAATATATGTCATATGGTTTTAGATTCATACAAATGATAACAAAATCAATCTTGCCTGAAATTTGCAAATGAGTCACATTCACATGTGTTTTTAGATTTTAATTGATATCTCATTAACGTTCTCTTAATTTATTTCTACTTTTTTTTCTTCTCTCTCTCATTACCGTATGCCTCTATAACAGACATTGGGACATCTCTTCTAGTGAGCGTTTTGATATTCTACAGGATTACATCAACCTAGGACTGTTGCATTGGGGCTCAGACAGTGAGGTATGTCTTTTCATGATAATAATACATCTAGATTTACATAGTGTTTAATACAGCATTCTGAATTGAATTGATTTAATGTCCATACATATGGAAATTCGCTGCTCACTAACAATGTACACAATTATACAAATTATAAAACATAATAACAACATAGCATCAATGGCGTTACATCCAACAATAAGAGCGACATCCCACATCCAGGCACCTCACAATTTAAACGTAGATAGGAACATGGGAATAGTCTGTATCAGATAAGCATGATAAGTTCAATGTGATTGCTTGCCTAGGAAATGGAGGAAAGCAATACAATAGTACAATGTCTGCAATACTTGCCCTTGTTTTACCCTTCTGTTGTAAATACGAGTCGAATCTGAGATTCATTCACGCACACAGTATGCACTGTTTCTTGGAGTTATTTCCACCATTATGGTCACCATGAGGGCATATGGCAATTTCTGTCACAAAGCCTTTAGTCATCCTACCAGTTCCCATTTCTCTCTGGGTAATGGAGCGCGGTAATTGCAGCCGTTTTCAAGCCAGGGTAATAATCGGGAGCGCCCGGAGTGTCAAGTCTGACAGACATGAGCGCTATACAAGAACCCACTTTTATTATTATTATTATTATCAATGATTTTTGATTGTTTTCTTGATGCAGGGAGTACGGAAGACGAGAAGATTCCTTCTTGAGTGGCTGTCATTCCTCCATCGTTACATCCCGGTCGGCCTCCTGGAGACACTGCCTCAGAAGATCAACGAAAGGCCTCCATACTATGTGGGTCGGGACGATCTGGAAACGCTGATGGCTAGTGCCAATTGTGCTGACTGGGTCAAAATCAGGTAAGATCACTAATTACATGATACAGTCAAACCTGTCTACAGCAACTGCCCAATGGAAACACAAAAAGTGGTCTTTGTAGACAGGTTCCTTTAATACATGTTTCAATGAGAAACCATTTTCAAGGGAAACAAAAAATGTGGTCCTTGTAGACAGGTGGTCATTAAAGCAGGTTTGACTGTAGTGAGATTACTCTTCTAAGGAAGGGTTGTCCTGTGGGAAGTTGCCTGGTGATGTTTGTCCTTTAATGGTTGTCTTTCCTCAAGTACATTGTTGCATGTACCGGTATGTCCAAAAAACAATGTTCATGATAACTTGAGAATGTAAATAGTTTGTGAACAAAAGAAATGTAAAGTACTTCAACAAAGTGATTGTAGGAGCTTTACTTGCCAAACATAGTACTGGGGCTCGTTTCACAAAGCCTTTCTTCAATGACAAAAATAAATCAGTGACAAATCTGCTGATAACCAATCAGAAGCAAGGATTTCAGTAGCTTATTACAAAAATTGTTATTTGTCACTGATGACAAGTTTTGTGAAACGGGGCCCTGATCTTGGCTTTTTAAAGACTACCAGTAAATGTAAATGTTCTCATGTATCATTTTGTATTATCATTTTGCTTGCTCAGTAAGGATGTAATCTGGTTCTTGTTTCAGTGAAATGTTTCTTGGCCCTGTACCCGATGACTTCCAGTTCTTAGCGAAGCACAAAGCCAGCTCCTACAAGTGAAACTAACATGGCTCAGCAACACAAATAGCCAAGCCGTACAACTAGCAGTGGCACGATCAACCACAAATTCTAGCGGCTCATTGCATACCTGCCAACCCTTCCGAATAATCCAGAATATTTTGATTTTCTGGACTTTTAGGACCTGAAAATTCAGAATATTCCAAATTTGTCAAAAGTTCAAATTTTTCTTTTTTCTATTTTCTTTTCCTTTTTTTTCTTCTTTTCCTCCTTATTTTTGAAGGCATACCGTGCTAAAAATTCTTAATTCTTAATTTCAAATGTTGGCAGGTATATTATTGGCATTCATGAGAAGACAGGTGACATACATTCTATGCTGTAGGAGTTATGTTTAGTATTCGTTTCTACAGAGGATTTTAGAGCCATAATGTCCTAGCAACAACTATTGTTAACAAAGACTCATGCATTAAATTTGATTACATTACGAAAGTGGCCAATTCATAATAGATAATGTTTTACCTCTGATTTTATTTTTTTGTATGGCTAGATTGACTTCAGGCTCAGACCCTCACTTTTTTACTTGCATTTTGAAAAATATTTAATGTCAAAATAGCTCTAATGATCATGTGTATGTTGATGAAAATGCAATAAAAATACTTTTATATTTATCTCAGTCATGATAAGCATATGAAAAAATACAAAATGTTTCTTATTGTACAGCAATCTACTACCATTGTAACCTTCTAGGTCTACGACTTATTTCTGTTTTATGTGGCTATATTATTGGCTTATGGTCCAAGCCCTTGCTTTGATAACAGACATTTTTAATAATTTGGAATTTAAAGGATGTTAAGTAAAGCACAGTTAGAAAAAAAGTGTGGTCCAAACACTTCAGCTATTTCTTGTTATTTTTTTTTAAAATATAGGGGCCCTTGAAGACTCATCCTTTCAAGGAACACTTTTTCTATGATATTTTTCTAAATGAACATGAAAAAACTGTCAAAGCTCACTAAGTATTTGTAGTCGTCCTGATAAACTGCCTCTAAAAATGTCCACATCAAAATATAAACCCTTGATCACATGTAAATGAAAGACAAGTGGGGATGACGAAACAATGGCCTTCAAGCCTACACATATTTCTGTGTGTCGTTAGATACAAAGTTGTGAAGCGCACAGCTCCAATGGTGTTTTTTTTTAATTGAATATCAGGTTGCTGCAGTGGATTTATGAGGCAGTTGATCAAGTTATTTGTGAATGCGGCTTTATGAAATTTAAGTTTTCCTTTGCCTGTTTGACTTTTTGTTACACCAGCCCATTCTATGTCTTATTGTATTTCAGAAGCATAGCCAGCTCTTGTGCAGTCATACTTATAGTACTGAAGACCTCAATTTTATGTCTTGGTCATATTTTGTAAATATCAACTTCAGGATGTGCTTCAATAATTTTGTTGAGACATTATTTTTATCATTATTATACATGTGTGTAATAAAGTTTGTTTTGAATAATTATGATGAACACTATATCTATGTGATTTGTGTATTTGATTTAAAGGTAATTAAGGCCAGTACATACCCTAAAAGAGACGGGTAGGTAGCATGAAATTAAGAAAGATGGAGAGGAAGGGGGGGGTAGAGAACACGATAAAGGGGGGAGAGAGAGAGATATATATAGAGAGAGAGAGAGGGAAAGAGAGATCAAGATATTAGGGAGAGATGGGGGGGGGGGAGGGAGAGAAAGAAAAAAAAAGGAGGTGAGAGAACAAAATGTAGGGAAGAGAGAGAATGAGAGGGGGAGGGAGAGAGAGAGAAAGAAAGAGAGAAAGTAACTTATGGAGGGAGAAACGGAATGGGAAAAATTTCTATGTGTATGTATATTTATATACTGGCATGTGAGAAATTGGGTGATAAAGGGGGAGAGACAGACACAGAGAGGGGGAAGAAAATGGGAGAGAGAGAGGAAAAGATAAAGAGAGGGGGGAAAGAGGAAGAACAATTTCTAGAAAAGGTGTACTGGTATGTTAAAGACATGTAGGAATAAAAAATGAAAAGAGAGAGGTATACGTTATAACATGTTGAAGGTATTTTGTGACACACGAAATAACGAGTCTGTCGGAAGCTGCTCGTGAAGTGATGGGTACTTTTATGTTGAATTCAAACCAATACCTGATGAAGATGAACACCGTGTATTAAAAAACTGAATTCTTTTGCTTAATATAAAAATAAAAAGAGTTAATCACATCAAAAACCTTCACATGAAAATTATTATCACATGCACAGCCGTATAATTATATTTTCATTAGGATGCAAGCTTTAACAAAGTTAGGCAAGGCATACAAAAGAAAAAACAATTCCCAAACATAAACAAAATGAAAGCAAGCTATGCATTATATTCCCTTGCGTGATATCACATGGGTGAATTCAAGTAACGTTAATACTATTTTATTAGAAAAGAAAGTCATGCGTTCAGGCAATAATTCTTTATACCGCCATCACTCCAATCCTTTGTTTTCAAAATCAAACTATACTCTGATAAGATAGATATTCTACAAAATACAGGTTTCATATTCTGCTTACAAAATTGTACTGTCCTCCTACATATAGTTCCATTAAATGTAAAATCTGAATAAAACTGTCACTGCTTTCCTACAAACTGAAAATATAACTGTACCCTCAACGAACGATCTAAATTAAGTAGTTCAATTTAAAATCTCGTATGCACATGTATGAGGAAGTCTATCAATTTAGATCAAACAATAATATACATATTATAATATGATAAGGGAAGGCTGTGTTATTACTATCAATAATAATAATAATATAAGATTAATAATAATAATAATAATAATAATAATAATAATAATAATAATAAGAGTAATAATAATAATGATAACGATGATAACAATGATAATAATAATAACTATAATAATAATAATAGTCAAATTTATATAAAACCCACTGTGCTACTTGTAGCTACATATAGAAAACAATGCCTAAGCGGTGCCCGTTGGTCCCCCATGATCCTCTTTTTCTTATGTTAATTGAGAGCTGAGTTGATGAGATAACCACCTGTCAGTGACCTTCCTGGGTGGTCTAATCCATCCTGGCCAAGTTAGTACAGACGGGCTTTAATACAGCATTTACATGCTGTCCTGTATGTACTTTATCTTTATTATGCATCCATCCATTATCTATCCATCCATGCATTTGTACATTCAATTTTATACAATTTCTGTATTATCAGATCATACAATTGAAATCAAACACTAATAAATACACAAATCCTACTAGAAAAGAAAGGGATTTCCTATCAAACGGGTATCAATGTATATTTTGTCTTTATTTTAGAGACATCATTTTACTATCAAACTGATATAATTTGAGCTGAACATTTGACACACGTAACAAAACGGTGGTTGTTTCAGGCTGTCTCTTAGATCATGAATGAATCTTTGTCGATTTATCTGCCTATATTTACAAAGCGACTAAGCAAATAGCTACCGAGAAGTCATGTAAAACAAACAAACCAAGAATGTCAATGAAATATATTCGTTCACGTGATTTTACACCAACTTATAAAACTACATTTGTATCTACAATACAATTTACGCATTGAATAATAACACTAAAATATCTTCGATACAATGACATTACGTATTTAACAACACTGTGTATAATTGTGTATAACAAAATGAAGAACATATGCATTCATGTTAGGGAAAACCATAATGAGACATCTTTCCCAAACGTAAGCAATTCCACTTGATTACAGATACGCTACATAATTATAATCAAATCCTTTACACTTCAAAATGATAGAGTGAAACTATTTTACAATACAGGTAAGTATATTTTATGCTGTATATATTTACGAATCAACATTCTCTTCGAACATTTTTCTTCACTTTATTGGGAACTTAATGATGTTAGGAAAATTATAAAATACATGTAGTATTCTTCCACAAAAACAGTGATCAAACTCAAATAGATTTATCAAATGTTTTATGATTGGTTTAGAGACTGAATAGCTTTTTAAATACAAGAATATTGTCTCTATCGCAAGCAATCATTTTCCCTGAAGACGTCATCATCACTCGAGACATAAGAAGGTGATTCCTCAAGTCAAATCCCTTCGCCGCTCTTGTTGATAGAGGGAATGATGCTACTCTTCTCTTCTTCATATCACCATCACTCATCACCTGATCAATCACACACGTCTTGTACTCATCATCTGATGTCACGACGTAGAGGTCGTCTGTCTTATGATCAACGCAGACATTCAGGATGACATCATTGTGGGGGATTTCCCTTTGACCACCATCTCTGTCAATGATGAGCGCTTTGCGATCTTCTGGCCAGGGACGAGCGATGATGTGACCTGATGACAGCATATCACGCAGCCTTATATTCTCTTTACACGTGATGGTTTTGATAATCTTACCATCAGCTGGGTTGATGACGTATACCTGGGACTGTCTCACCTCAGCAGCAATGATCATCCCATCCGGGCCAGCTGCAACATTCACCTGTGTGAAATCACCCGTCGTGTTTCTTGGTATTGTGACGTCAGTAATGAGCTTCCACTGTCTGTCATACACACTGATGCATCCATTCAAACTGTCTCCTGTATTGCCTCTGTACGCTTTACTGCATACTACCTGTTCGTCATTCAGCACTGCACAGGACCCAACCGTTGATGTATCACTACCGTTTATCACTCTCCGAGTATGTTTAGTGTTTATATCTAACATGTATGTATGCGTACCACCTAATAGCCTATCTGTGATGATATTGCATTCATCTATGCATCCTACGATGTACGGGTATGTGATTTCATTTCTCACATTGATTGTGCTGTTTTCACGAAGTGACGGTAGTGAAAAAAAATTGCATTCACTTTGCGTGACGATTTTCCTCACTACCGTCACTTCGTGAAAACAAGGACGAATTGTATCAATGAGCTTCCACTCCCCATCATACCCATCAATCCTCCCATCATACATCATCTCCCTCCTAGCACCCTTCACAAACCTCACACCTGATACAACACGATTGATTTCTTTCACCTCACCCTCACCCAGTGGCCTTTTTAGTTTATCACTAACTGATGTATACACACGATGCCCGTCTTTAACAACATTTTGATCGTCTTCGAGTACTGTATCAATTGTCTGGCTTGCATTCTCTGTAGCTTTTGTGTCATCTTGCCATGATTTCTCCAACTCACCATTCTTCCTCTTGATCTCTTCAGCGATGTTCTGAATGTCAGCATGAAGATCGCATTGTTTATTATTTATTGGTTGTCGTCTATTCTTTGCATTTGTGTTGTTTTCATCATGTCGCTTCTTTCTCTCCCCGTTGTTCTTTTGAATGTTATCCTGCATCTTTTGAATCTCCTCTTGAAGTTGCTGGTTTTTCCCATCAATCTCCTGGTCAATTTTAGCAGCATCCTCCTGTTCCCTGACTTTATCTCTTGCAATCGCCTTTTCGATTACGGAATCAACCTCATCTTTGATACTTTGCAGATGTTCGTCTGCGGCTTGTCTACACTGACCAATGTGCTTTCCATGGGCTCGACATAACTCCAACTTCTTCATCGCCTCTTCCTTCAGAATTTTGAGCTTTGCTTTATTTTCCATGATTGCGTCCTCTATATCCTGTCGCACGCATGGTTTTTCGTGATGATCTATCACAACGCATGAAATACATAAAGCTACGCCATGTGTTTTACAGTACAAATCAATATCTTTACCATGTTTCTCACAATACAGATTAGGCCCACCCTGTCTTGCTTTTCTGATGCATTCCTTTTTGGAGGCGCAGTCATGGCAGAGCTTCTTCTTCTCCTTCACATAGAAAGTCAGATCTGCATTCGCCGTACAGTCCCCTCCTTCACAGACGCCCTCTAGAGAGCTCAATTCAGAAGCCATGCTGATCAGAGTATTGACCTGTAGTTAGAAATCAACCAAGAAACAATGTTTACTTCAAGAAGGTAGAAGGAAGAGAAGAATTAGAGGACAAATAAGGAGAAGAAGAAGGAAGAGGAAGAAAGAAAAAGATAAAAATGGGAGTATATTATTAAAACACGTATCACACGTGTGTCAGTAGTATTCCATATCGAATCGTAATCACTTTACAAATATTACACAAATCTTGAACTTTGAAAAAGGATGTTTATCATCTCCTCTTTAGCAACACGAGGTAAGATAACAATCGTACTTGCAGGGCTTATAAAAAGACTCAGAAATGTTCTTGGTTCTAGGGTAAATAAAATTACAGCATAGACCGTTTTAAAGATGACCGCATTGTCTCAAAAAATTCCCCTTGGAAATTTGTTATTCAAATTATGTCGCAATAAAATAATCTAAGCGCGCAGTTACCTGTTACACATAACACGCCATTCTTACAAAAAATACATGCAGCGTCTACCTAGGCCTATAAATGAATGGGCATAATTTTGCAACACTCTCAGGGAAATAGTTTTAAAAAAAGGTTTTTGACCTTTCATAGTGGTTCTAAAAAGAACGATACTCGTTCTAGGTACCTTACGAGGTTCTGTGAGTATCAAGAAAAGTTCGTTAAATCATGCGAAGAGTTCTTCGTTGCTTAGTTGTTCTTTTAAGAACTCAAATATGGAGAAATTTCTTTTTGTGGGGGTACCTATTACGTAAAATTAAATTGATAAACATGTGCAAATATAATATGATGGACAAATAATTTTGTATTCCCTGGTTTGGGGAAAAAGATTGTTAATCAAAATACCTTCCTTTGTTTCTAAATTAGTCTCTCAGAATAAAAGCGAATATGACTATAAAGTATTTAGGTTAATCTGTGCCGTGCATTCATTTCGAGGAAAGTCGGTGATGAATTCACTTAAGAACATCATCCCAAAGATTCCACTGGAAAACCCTCTAGGGGTTCTTAATGTTGGAAAAGATTTTAAATAGTTTAAGTTTCTACTTCGCAACATTTATTTTAACAGTGAAGTGATTCTCACGAAGCAATACAAACTTTTTGTTTTTATATTTTACAAGTAAGAAAAAGTACTTTGAAACTTTTTAACAATGAAAATGTAATTTAGTCATGAAAATATAAGACAGGAAACGTACTACATAATACATGATTATAATTGATTACAGTCAAATAGACCACCTCGCTGCCTGAATATGAGGTGAGGCCTGTCTACATTTGTAGTGACAGTTGCCCTGGTAATATTGGAACCACTATAGTGCCTTTGAAAGAGAGCAATGACGTAACTGGCCCCTCTTGACAGATTTATGACGGAGAAAAATAATATAAATTGTCAAATTTAACAACGTAGGGAATCATTTTAGTTAAAATCGAACGCGCGATATATACTCTATGAGACACGTTTCCAAAAAACATACTGCCAAGGAGTAAAACAGTGTGATTTAGCTCTTTTCCCCCCCTTTTTTCGGGACACTCCCCCATCCCTCGTTGCTAAAATGGATGGCTGGAAGTTCCCCTGCTCTGCCACAGATTGTCAATGTCTGGATACGCCGCAGATTCAAACTGTTTAAAAGTTACCCGGCAATTCGAGCCCCCTAACCCTCGCATGCCAGCCCCATAATTGAGGATCCCCTCCCCCCCCCCCCCCCCCGACAAGACAAGGGAAATTGCAATATCTTTTTTTGTGGGTTTGTTATCAATTTATTTTGTCTTTGATCGAGAAGCAATCCTCAAATCACAAATCTATAAAAAGAAAATGAAAATGAAAATGAGATAACTATATATAGACTTAATACAATAAAAAAAACAAGGCATGATCAATTCAATTCACAAAAACATTGCGATGCATAACGATTGAAACAAATGAATAATTTATTTCAGTGCAACTGTTCATGGCGTTAATTGTTTTTTGCACCAAATTAACCTTCTTCTATACTTCCTTTATTTCATTATTAAAACAAATGTATAAACATGTAGCTACAGATTGATGAAAGTAGCGATTGTCAGCAAAAGAAAATGGCGTTATTTAGGAAATGTGTGCGTTAGTCTTGCTGGGGCCATCAGACGTTAGAGAAAATCTTGTTAAAATAGTATTTCATTGTTAAACCATTTTTTGCATTGTTGTGTTGATTACAACCACATCCACGTGCTCTTACACATCATTCTATGTACTAAAACATCAAGATAAGATGGAATTTATCAGTCAGTCTAACATAATGACACCGTGTTTAGTCAATAATACTCACAGTCTTTGAGAGATGGAGCCAGCGGCTTGACGTTGAGGAAATAAAGGACGAGAAACGTCAAAGAAAACAAGCTGCAACGTTGTCAGTAGATATATGCATAAGCTGTGCCGAGTTATTGAAATGAAAGTTGAGTTCCTTAAACATAGCCTACCATGACTTCATGTTTAAGAGATCAGTTTTTAGTTCAAGGTATATATTTAGTTTCTTTATCATGAGAAACGTCAATGAAAACAAGCTGCAACGTTGTCAGGAGATAGACGCATATGCCGTTCCGACTTATTGAAATGAAAATTGAGTTCATGAAATATATAAGACGCACGTATATCATTAAATCTTATGTCAGAGTTTAATATTAAATTTCAAAGTATTCATTTGTTCGCGGTCATGTGCCTTATTTGCTAATATTGACATACACGATTATGTCGGTATAGCAACAAAATACAATGTTGGTTGATAACATTTCCGTGACGACGATTCGTATGCTCGCGGGAATCGTGTAACCATTTATTTTACACGATTCGTCTTTTGCCAATTAAGCGAAATTTGAATCGTGTAAATGTGTAATCGTGTAAAATTACACGATTCCTCAATTCAGATCGAATCGTGTAATCGTGTAATCTGCATGCCGAAAATCTCCGCAACACGATTACACGATTCAAAATTTACACGATTCGATTGCTCGCTGGAATTGTGTTACAATTTATTTTCAGTGGTGATGATGAGCAGATTACGATGTCTTGTTCAGTAGAAGCAGGAATAACCAACAGCTGAGAGGGGGTAGGGTTGAACGAAGACAACGGGGACGAGGGGGAGAGCGAAGATTACGCATTTTAGTTGCGGTGTGTGTCTCTAGTTTAATTTTAGAATGTTTGAAAATAAAAAATCAGTTCACTTCCCGAAAAGCACTGTCGGATTTAATCCTCGGTGAGAAAAAAGAAAGAAAAAAAGTGATGAACGACAAAGGAAGGGGTGGGGGTATTCCTTAGTTGTAAATAAATATAACAAAATATTAGAAAACTTAAAGGAGGGCTAACATAACTAAGTCTGGTGTGATACTTTTACAATACAAGGCAATACCAATTGAAATATGTTCACCTGCTCATTCGTTACTATAAATGTCGTTATACTATGTATTTTATTCCGTCAATATCCATGAGAGTGCGAGGGGCGTCATTTTCCCCCACGAGAGTCCCTGGCCTTGGCTGATATGTTTTACGTCATTGGCAGCTTGAAAAAGGTCACAAACAATTACATTTTGATTACTTATTGCTTTTTTGACTTTCCTCATTTTTGTAAATTATCTTTTACAACATTGCATTCAGCTACATGTATGAAGAGCCACGGTCAAGGATTAATGGCACACTTCCTATCACATACAAAGGAAGCTTTATGTAGCCTGTCATTTGACCCTCGCCGGGGACAAAGGACGTTGCCCTAACTACAGGTAGTGTTGTAGATCCTTACATAAAACCTATTGTTCAGGGGGTCATATGTTTAATGGGATAAAAGTAACAAGGGGCAAATGTATCAGCGGCTCCCACCCTTATAGTAGAAACGCGCTATGCGTATACGCACTGCACAGCTTCCAACATACAACAATTAATATACAAGAATAACAGGTCAAAATTAAGTCAGCTTGAACAGGATAACCCACGAAAGCTCAAGAGCTTATTTCCAATGGGGTCCCCGACAGATATTTACACAATTAATAAGTTAAAATAGTAATATTTAGAGACAGATAAGAAAGAGAAAATCAAACTTATTAAAGATAATAATGATGATAATGATAATAACAACATTGAACTGATGATAGAAATGATAATAAGTACAAGAAGAAAATAAGAAGGAGAAGAAGAAAAAGAGGAGGAGCTAGGAAAAAAAACACAAGTATGTACAAAATGAAAAGGTATGAACCCGCAGAAGAATACAAATTTCAATCATATAATATGTCATTCGCTTCGATCTTCTCTGACTCTCAAAATAAGCAAAGTTTTCTATTTCCTTTATATCATTAGGAAGGGAATTCAAAATTGTGTATGCCATCGTAATAAAACGAACTACCAATACTAATTACTCTTTCTGGCAGGTTAAAGTTGAATCGGCTATTCCTTGTATTATAATCATGTGAGTCAGTAACAAGATCGAAGTTGGAAGGAATATAATGATTCGACCTAGTATGATATATGTTATGCAAGTTATGCAATACGAGTTCAGGACATCGGGTTTTTAGCACGGGAGTAAAATCTTCAATTACCTAAAAAGAAATAATTAAAAAAAATAATAAAAATCTGGACAAATATGTGCTTGTGCAATCACTGTCATTTTTATATTGTCAAAAAATAAGATTTTGGGCTCTGTATTAGGCGAAGTTTCAAGGACGAAATTTAATGCTAGGATACAAAAAAAAAAGTATGGCCGCCCTCCTAGGGGGCAAATGTAACAACGTTATAACTAGTATAATTCTCCCCACGTAACTGGAAAAAATATAATGTAGATGAGTCAAGCATATGTCATAGACATTATTATTTTTTTATTTTTTTTATTGGGGTTCTTTAAAATATTGTTTAATTGATGAAAATCTATCCAGCGCATAATCTTTGGGGAAAAAAAGAAGAAAACAAATATATTTTTCTGAGGGATATATGATTTGTAGGTACATCTGTATTTGGTTAGGATTGCCCCATAGGTGTGTTACAATTACCTCGTGTTGTGGGGCAATTGTAACACTTGACTACCGGTATTGATATGATAATGGCTTGATAATAACTTGTTTCACTTGACTCAAACCTAGTCATATTTCAAGCCAAGAAATGCATCTTTCATTTCATATACCTTTAAGTAAGTAGCCTATATAACTATAATAAAATTGAAATGTCAGAATTTTCTTTCAGAATTGGAAAAAGGTGTTACAGTAATATTGTCCCCGGTCTCCCCTAAGGATCTAAGCCACTGGCTACACCACAGGGGTGAGGAAGGGGGGGCCCAATTCATGAACAAATATTCAGCGGCGCATAAGTGTGTGGGGGTGGGGTTAGTGAGCACTATTTTTGTTTTACTCAACAACCCCCCCCCCCTTGAGCAAAACATAAAAAGGTAAAATTGTGGTAATCTTTTTTAAGACTTTTTTCCCAGGGGTGGGGGCCCGTCTTTTTTTCCTTTTTTTTTAGATGTAAAATTTACGGTGCAAGCCGACAATGACTAGAAAAAGTGAGTGGCCAACTGTCTTTGTGTTACATTTAGCTAGCGGTACAGTGCCCCCCCCCCCCACAATTTTTCAAGTACCCCAAAAGTGCTTCGTTTTACATAGAAAAAGTGCCCTTTCAACCTTGTAAGAAGTGCCCCTTTGTAAATAGGAAAAACCCCCCTTTGACTTTGACGAGTTCTCCTATTAATTTGTAAAAAGTGCCCCTTCCCCTTTTATGTCAAGATCATTATTATTTTGGCTTTCCATTTTTTGGCTTTCCTCTTTTTCGTAAATTACATTTAACAACATTGCATTCAGCTCTAGTATGAAGAACTACGGTCAAGACTTAATAGCACACTTCTGTCACATACAAAAGAATGTGGCCTGACATTGACCCTCGACGGGGGCGTTGTCCTAGCTACAGACAGAGATGCTTACATAATACCTATTGTTCAGGGGGACCCCCTTTGAACATAGGATTTCCTGAACAATAGGTATTACGTTCGGATCTAAGCCACTGGCTACAGAGTACAGGAGGCAGTAGCAAGACGAGAATGAATATAATAAGTGAATGGCCAACTGGCTTTGCGTTACGTTTAGCTAGCGGTACAGTGCCCACCCCCCCCCCCCCCCCCCACTTTTTCAAGAATCCCCAAAGTGCCCCTTTATACGTAGGAAAAGTCCCCATTTTACTTTGACAAGTGCCCGTATTCATTTGTAAAAGTGCCCCTTCCCCTTTTCAACTATAAAAAGTGCCCCTTTCATTTGGACCCTTTTATTTATTTATTTTTTGACACGCGCCCCTTTTTCTTCGACGAGTTCCTATTTTCCTTTACAATAAGTGTCCATTTTCAATTCTCATAAGTGTCCTTTATAATCTCAATTAAGTATTATCCCTCTTTAGGTACGAGAAGTGCCCCTCTTCACTTTTGTTAAATGCCCCCATCAACTCCGATTAATGCCCCTATTAAAATCTGATCAGTGCCCCTTTTCTTTCAACTAATGTTTTTTCACCCCTTTCTCTCTCTTTCTCTCTCTCTCTTTTTCTCACTCTCTCTCTCTCTCTCTCCTTTTCTGTCACTATCTTTCCACTGCCCCCTTTATCTTTCTCGCCTCTCTTTCTTTCATTGTGTTCCACTCTTATCTTTTTTATTTTCTCTTTTCCTCTCCGTTTCAAAGCCTTTCTACTTCTCATTTCTATTTCTTTCACTATGTTTCGCTCTTCTTTTCTTCCGTTAAAGTTTTTTCGTTTTCCTTTTTTCTCTCTTGCAAAGTTTTTCTTCTTAATTATATTTATCGTGCCATTTCAACCCTCATTTTCTTTTTATATGTACCCTTCTCCTCGTAGCTATCTTTTTTCCTGTACTTTTCATCTATCATGTCTTCTTCTTTCTGACGTTTTCCTACCTTGTCTCATGGTGCAGGTTAGTAGAAAGTGAGGAGGTTTATACACGAATATAAAGTACAGTAATTACCTGATGTAGGCAAGTGGTGTAAAAAGCAATTACTTGGTTTAAGCGAGTGGTGAAAGCAAGACACGATTAGCAGATTGTTGCAACTGGTCGAATCATCCTTCCAATGCCCTTATAACCATTATAACTATTTACACGATTACACGATTCAGAGAGACAGTCTTCAATCGTGTAAATTTACACGATTACACAGTTACACGTTTGTTGCATCTGGTCGAATCATCCCACCAATGCACTTTATTATTTACACGATTACACGATTCAGAGCGACAATCTTCAATCGTGTAAATCTACACGATTACACAGTTACACGATTCAGGTGAATCGTGTAAACCGTGTAATCCAAAAAATATATCGTGTAATCGTGTTTCGGAGATTTTCGGCGTGTACTGTATATACAAAAATAGAGAGAGAGACGGAGAGAGAGACACACACCGACACACGGAGCGAGAGAAAATCAGATACAGGAGAGAGAGAGAGAGAGAGAGAGAGAGAGAGAGAGAGAGAGAATGATAGAAAGATTGCAAGAGACAGAGAGAGGGGAAAGAAAAAACAGGAGGATGAGATAAGGAAATACGAAGAAAGAGGGAAAGCTACAGAGGGAGAAAGTGAGAGGGGGAGATGAAGTACAATTTTTAGAAAAGGTGTACTGACATACAACTACTGTATGTTAAAGACATGTCATCATCATCAACTTCAGGTGGCGCTATAAAGCGCTGCTGTGGCCTTCACGAGAGCACGCCATGCAACTCTTTCACCTGCCATTTGTGTTGCACCTTTCATTCCTTGTCCAGACACTCTCTTTCTATCATCAGTCCAAGATATTGGTGGACGACCTCTACCCCGTTTTCCTTCGACTGCTCCTTGCAGTATTTGCTTCTCAACACCTTCAGATCTCCTAACAATGTGCCCCAAATAGTTTAGTTTTCTTCCCATGATTCCCCTTCTGATGGTCAAGTCTGTTCCAATCTTTTCCAGGACCCACACATTTGTCTTTTTATCTTTCCATGACACCTGCAACAGCCTCCTGTAGCACCATATTTCAAAGGCATCAACTCTCTTTCTGTCATTCTTTGTCATGGCCCAGGACTCACTTCCGTAAGTAGCAATAGAGAAAGACATGTAAGACTATACATACAAGGAAAGGTAAACGTTATGATATTTGAAGACATATTGTGACACACGAAATAACGAGTCTGTCAGGAGCTGCTCGTGAAGTGATGGGTATTTTTATTTGGAAAGAAAACTGACACCTGAGAGAGATAAACAACGTGGATTAGAGAAACAGTCCAAATCATAAACGAGAATTCTTTGTTTTGATAAAGATAATAACATCTAAACCTTTCGCATGAACAAAACTGTTACATGAATATGTGGTCATCTTTCATTAGAAAGCAAGCATACAAAAGAAGAACAATTCCCAAACATTAATAAAGCAAGCAATGAATTATAATTATTTCCTTGTGTCTTAAACAAACTCAAGCATCGTTGATAGTTTTTAATCAGAAAAGAAAGTCATGCGTTAAGGCACTAATTCTTTATACCACCATCACTCCTATTCTTTGTTTGCCAAATTAAACTCTACCAGCTGATAAGATAAGATATTCTACAAATACAGTTTTCATATTCTGCTTACAAATTTGTACTGTCTTTCTACATGTACTTCCATAAGATGTTAAAGGTAGTGTATCCATTTTGCAGCCAATATCGAATTTTGTAGAACTGTGCGGGAATTATGAATACCGGTATATCAGGCATGTCATATCTGAAACGTTTGCAGTGTCCTAGTATTCAAATTATGCAAAGAAACCCGTTCACTTTCTAGAATGTTCTACGCAAAATTTTCGAAACAAGTTCCCGCTATAAACGGTCGGTATACTTCCACATAAAGGCAATTACCACTTCTAATCTTTTCAGGGGAGTTTTCAGTTGGTATTGTCTCTTGTTTACCATAGAATTCACAAAATTAACTTTATATTTTTAGCCTCAAGAGGGACACACCACCTTGAAATCTGAATAGATATATGGCCTTCAAGACGAACTAAAATATAACTGTACCCTCAACCAGTGATGTAAATAAAAGGACATCAGTTTTACATCTTGTATATACGTGTATGCGAAATATTATATTAGATTAAACAATAATATATATATTATTATATAACGAAAATGAAATGCTGAGTTATATTATCAATAATAATAATAATAATAATGATGATAATAATAATTATGATAATGATTGTGATGATAACGATAATAATCTTAATGATAATAATAATAACGAAAATAATAATAATAGTCAAATTTATATAACGCTTATTTCAGCACGTACATGCTGTTATGTATGTACTTTATCTTCATTATGCATTTGTACATTTTATTCTATTCATTTTCTATATTATCAGATCGAACAATTGAAATCAAATACTACTATACACAAATACCACCATAAGAAAAGGCTATGCTATAACTATCAAACGGGTATCAATATATTTCATGTAGCAGTATAAAGTACATTACATTTAAAGCTGTATAATTTTGTCTTTATTTTAGAGACAATATTTTACTCTACAACAGATAATAGCTTTGGCTGAACATGTGACACACCATAACCAAACCTTCATTTGGAAAAGGTGGTTGTTTCAGGCAGCTATCTCTTTAATCATGGAACGGCTCTTGGTCAATTAATCTGCCTATATTAATCAAGCAACTAAGGTAATAGCTATAGATTACCGAGTAGTCAGGTGAAACAAACAAACAAGCAAACAAACCAAGAATATAAATAATACATTTTAGCCTACGTGATTTTACTCCAACTTATAATACCACATAATATATTATACACAATGCAATTGAAACATTGAATAATAACACTAAAATATCTTGTATACAATGACATTACGTATTCAACTACACTGTGTATACTTATAAAATATTGAAGAAATAATATTAGGGAAAGCGTTATGAGACATATTTCCCAAATGTGAGCAATTCCACTCGATTACAGATACGCTATAAAAGACCAAATTCCTTACAGTTCAAAATGATATTTTACAATACGAGGATATATATTTTATGCATGTAAAAATGAAAGTAACGCCGTGTCCTGGGTATCAAAAATCTTGAAACAAACAAACAAACAGTATAGATTGAATTCACACTATACCACAATGGATCTAATTTACTTATATTTCTGATAACTCTTAACAGTATATCGGACCAAATCAACCAAGAATAAAAATATAACTTAATCATTCCTCCGAGCGATCTTATTCCAACATTTAAATTATTTACATATCTACTTATAAATTCATACGTACAATGACAACACATAAGCATATCACTACCTCATGTATTGTCTTTTTTAGAGACAGCGTTTTACTCTACAACATATAATAGTTTGGAATGAACGTGTGACTCACCATAACAATCCTTCGTTTGGAATGGGTGGTTGTAACAGGTAGTCTCTCATATCATGGAATTGATCTTTGTCAATTAATCTGCCTATATTAACAAAGCAAGTACTAAGCAAATAATTACCGAGTAGTCAGGTGAAAAAGAAAAACAAACAATCTAACAAACAAACAAGAATGTAAATAAGACATCATCGTCTACTCCAACTTATAAAAGCAATTGATACATCTGCAGAATAATAACTCTGGAAATATCTTTGATACGTATTTCAATACACTGTATATTTATAAAATATTGAAGAACATATGAATTCATGTTAGGGAAAACTATAAGGAAAAATCTTTCCCAAATGTAAGCCTGATTACAGATACGCAACAAAATGACCAAATATCTTACACTTCAAAGATAATGAAAACTATTTAACAATACAGGCAAATATTTCATGCATACAAAATGAAAGTTATGCCGTGTCCACGTTATCAACACTCTTGAAATAAACAATCATACACTAGATGATACTCATACTGTACAACAAGGAATCCATTTTTCTAATAACTCTAAACAGTATATCGGACCAAATAAACCAGCAATGAAAATAAAACATAATCATTCATCGAAGCGATTTTACTCCAACTATAAAACTTCAGTATTTGTATCTACATTGAAATTCATATGTACAATGATAACACATGAGCATTTCACTACCTTATATATTTTGATTTATTTTACAAACACCGTTTTAGACTAGATACAGCAGGACAGTTGTACAGTTCGAACTGAACATAATTATGATGTACAATAACAAAACCTTTTTGGGGGGAACGGGTGGTTATTTCAGACTTTCTCTTTTAAACACTCTTTGATTTTTTTTCCATCGCCAGAGTAGTTGGTATAATTATTATAATCTACTCAGGGTCAATTTCAATGCCCTATTGTATATCCAATATAAATCATGTTCGGATGTCGTTGTACATCGTGGTGATGTTCGCCCTTCTCAATAAAGTGATGTACAAAGATAATTGATTTTCGAAAGTCTTTGCGTCAGAATAGATCAAGACCCATTATCCAATACTAAAATGGAATTAACGCCAGATATTCATAACCATGAGCCTACATAGGTATTTACATATTTACACTTACGTATATGATTATGAGTTTGTGGCAGATGATTGAATATACAAAACGAAGCAAAACACGCTACTTATTCAATAACGGTTCAAATATTAAACATTGATTTCATTTTCACAACTAAAGTTTCAAGGAAGCACATCGTTTCTTATTCACAAGACTATCTGCTCTAAACATGAATCTTTGATTCGGGATTTTAAAGCTCCCTAATGCAAATATATGTATATAATATCAAAACTTCTATTACATATCCTTTGTTACATGGTCGCAAAATGTTTCCGATAAGATTGTTACATGACAGAAAGTAAATTGAATAAATGAAATTAAAAAGAAAACTAAACACCAGTTACCAAGGTATTTACAAGAAAAGGTAACTTAAACCAGAAATAAACCATCATGCATGCTATCTAACCATCAAGAAATCAGGATAAAACTATGGTACACTATTCTGAATATGTTGATTACTATATCAAATTATATTACATGTAATGACAATAACAAAGTTTAAATCGCTGACCCAGACTTGTGGTCTATTCACAAATGCGTTCATCAAACATTTGATTTTGTATGTAATAACTCGAAACCTAGTAATTACGCTGAATATAGGTGTGTTCACACTGTCTAGCAAATATACCAAGAAACATGACTCCAGGAATTTCTAAGAGTTGACCACACAACTCTCGATATCAAACTATCAAAAACACCTCATGAATGTTCATATTAATATGTGAAAAAATTAGTTTCTTGCCATAATCACTCCAAAGCCCTGTAACATAACTAATTGTGATCAATTTTATCTCGTCAAAATTAATGGTATCTTCTCCAATCAATCGAATTTTTTTTAACAACAAATCGTAAATTAAAGTATTTATTTTACTGATACATATATTATATGATGAGATACAATAGACTACAACAAGACACAATACATTTTTACATTTGATTTAACGGTTATTTTCATGCTAAATTTAGGGCCTTTTGCCAGTCTGACCTCAAACTTTGGGGAGAAGTTTGTCATGTGAATTAATAAAAGAGTGAATCCGGGACGCGCGCGGTTCGTTGATACTAAACGGATAAATTATGTTTAACCGGTAATGTAAACGTAAAATAGATAGGCTTACTCCGCGAATATCCCTAACATTTCTGAGATATTTTAACAATATGACCTTCCACATTTTGTACATCTATTTCAATAATTATTATCGGCACTGTTCTCTAAATCGGGATCGTCCTCAACGTATTGAGCCATGATTTAGGGACTAAAACTCTGCCAAGATATGTTGTTGTCCAATTAGGTACCCTCGGAATAGAATATGTTCGCAATGTAACCAAATTTATTGCACACATCCTTGTAAATGCCTCGTCAAAATTATTTCATTCACCCGTTAAGAATATTTGCATTTCAATAGTCAGAATGCGGATATGGATATTGAAAATAAGAGGTTTGAATGAGACGGATATAGATGGGGAACATAAAGAAAGAATTATTGCTGACTGAATATTTTTACGAATCAACATTTTCTTCACTATATTGGGATTGTTATGATGTTAGGGAAATGATAAAATACATGTAGTAGTATTCCACTAAATTAGTAGTCAAAATTAAATGTAAAGATTGTTTATGATTATTTTAGAGGCTGAATAGCTTTTTGAATACGAGAATATTGTCTCCATCGTTAGCAATCATCTTCCCGGATGACGTCATAATAACTCGAGAATGAATAAGGTGAGTCCTCCTGTTGAAACCCATCACCAGTCCTGTGGATAGAGGGAATAATGCTACTCTTCTCTTCCTCACATCACCCTCACTCATCACCTGATCAATCACACATGTCTCGTACTCGTCATCTGATGTCACGACGTAGAGGTCGTTCGTCTTAGGATCAACGCAGACATTCAGGATGACATCATTATGGGGGATCTCCCTTTGAGCACCCTCTCTGTCAATGACAAGCGCTCTGCGATCTTGTGGAGAGGGTCGAGCGATGAAGTGGCCTGTTGAAAGAATATCACACATCTTTATATTCTCTTTACACGTGATGGTTTTGATAATCTTACCATCAGCTGGGTTGATGACGTATATCTTAGACTGTCTCACCTCAGCAGCAATGATCATCCCATCCTTGTCAGCTGCAACATCCACCCGTGTTTTATCATAAGCCGTGTTTTTTGGTATTGTGACGTCATTGATGAGCTTCCACTGTCTGTCATACACACTGATGCATCCAGTCAAACTGTCTCCTGTACTACCTATGTACCCTTTACCGCATACTACCTTGTCATCATTCAGCACTGCACAGGACCGAACCCATGATGTATCAGTACCATTTATCACTCTCCGAGTATGTTTAGTGTTCAAATGTAACATGTATGTATGCATACCACCTAATAGTCTATCTCTGACAATCACATTCCATTCATCTATGCATCCTACAATGACCGGGCATGTGATTTTATCTCTAACAATTATTGTATCAATGAGCTTCCACTCCCCATCATACCCATCAATCCTCCCATCATACATCATCTCCCTCCCAGCACCCTTCACAAACCTCACACCTGATACAACACGATTGATTTCTGTCACCTCACCCTCATTCAGTGGCTTTTTTAGTATATCACTCACTGATGTATTCACACGATGCCCATCTTTGACAATATTTTGATCGTCTTCGAGTACTGTATCAAGTGTCTCTTCCGCTTTCTCTGTAGTTTTTGTGTCATCTTGCCATGATTTCTCCATCTCGACAATCTTCCTCTCGATCTCTTGAGCGATGTTCTGAATGTCAGCATGAAGATCGCATTGTTTATTATTTATTGGTTGTTGTCTTTTCTCCGCATTTGTGTTGTTCTCTTCATGTCGCTTCTCTCTCTCCTCATTGTTCTTCCGAATTTCATCCTGCATCTTTTGAATCTCTTCTTGAATTTGTTGGTTTTTCCCATCAATCTCCTGGTCGATTTTAGCAGTATCCTCCTGTTCCCTGACTTTGTCGCTTGCAATCGCCTTTTCGATTACGGAATCAACCTCATCTTTGATACTTTGCAGATGTTCGTCGGCGGATTTTCTACACTCACGAATGTGCTTTCCACGGACTCGACATAACTTTAACTTCTCCATCGCCTTTTCCTTCAGAATGTTGAGCTCAGCTTTATTTTCCATGATTGCGTCCTCTAAATCCTGTCGCTCGCACGGCTTTTCATGATATATCATTGCGCATGAAACACATAAAGCTACGCCATGTGTTGTACAATACATATCAATATGTTTATCATGTTTCTCACAATACAGATTAGGCCCACCCTTTCTTGCTTTTCTGATGCATTCCTTTTTGGAGGCGCAGTCATGGCAGAGCTTCTTCTTCTCCTTCACATAGAAGGTCAGATCTGTATTCGCCGTACAGTCGTCTCCTTCACAGACACCCTCTACAGAGCTCAATTCAGAAGCCATACTGATGAGAGCATTGACCTGCATAATACAAGAAGATGAACAGTCATGCACACGGAGAAGGGGAGACATGAATGTAGGAGAGGAGAATAAGCAGACACACACAAAAATGAATGTGACAAGAGGGAATGGAGGGGGGGATTTAAAAAAAAATAGGTAAGAGACAGAGGAGAGAGAGAGAGAGAGAGAGTGAGAGAGAAGAGAAGAAAGAGAAAAATAGCGGTGGGAGACAGAACGAATTGGAAGGGAAGACAAAAACGGTGTTTGATAAATATAATAATCGCGCCTTATCTACGTTTATCGTCATCATCGTCTTTATCATTGAAAGAAAGAGACAGAGAAAGAAAGAGAAGAGAGAGAGAGAGAGAGAGATAGAGAGATGTAGAGAGAGAGAGGGTGGAGGACTCTACTACATATTATACATGTAGATATATTGACTGCTATGAGAGGCATCGCTGTTTATATAGGCTCAAGGAGACATTACATCATGATGTGATCCCGAGGCGAGCCAGTATAGACACAGCTATGCTTCGAATATTAAAGCAGTCGATATATCTTTTATCGTATCTGGGCACCTACCCCCTGGACATCCACCCCCGGATAACCTCCCCCAGTCAACTAGCCCATAGGACAATTACCCCCTATAGGGCAACCACCCTCTAGGACGACTACCCCCAGGACTAAGACCCCCGGACAACTAACCCCCAGACATCTGCCCCCTAGAACAACTACCCACTAGGACAACTACCCCCGGATAACTACCACCTAGAACAACTACCCCCAGGAAAACTACCCCCGGACAACTACCCCTAGACAACTACCCCCTAGGATACATGTAGTTTTCCGGTGGGTAGTTGTCCTAGAGGATGGTTGTCGTAGGGGTAGTTGTCTCGGGGTAGTGGTACGGGGGTAGTTGTCCGTGGGTAGTTGTCCGGGTGGTAGTTGTCCTAGGGGGTACTTGACTGTGGGTGGTTTTTCGGGGTGGATGTCCAGGGGGTCGGTGTCTTAGAACCATCTTTTATATACCGAATTCACAAACAAATCTACAAAGAATTCTCACCTTATCCTTTTCTTGAGTAAAGACTAGTTAAAACATCATAGAAAATCTGATACACCGCTTTGATCTTTGCTGGAAAGTTGTCTGAATGTTAGAATCATTCACGAATCGCTTTTTACACGTCAACCAATGAGGATCTCAGAAAAATTTATTCATGCGGCCTGTTACCTGGATAAACGGGCATTTTTCAAAAAACTATTGACCGGTAGGCGGGCATGGCTTAAATCACGACTCCAATTTCGACCAATCTAATGACTAGATTTATTCAACATACTAAAAAGAGGTATATAGTAATTTTGTTTGAACCCTCAATAAAAGAAAACAATACATACACTGCTTCATTCGGCTTAATTCGTATCAGAAAGTTTGATAACTTTCTTACATTTCTTCTGTTTGCCTTCAAAACTTACCCTCAATAAATACACCCCGTACTTCATAGTCTAGCAATATACATTCGTTTCTCCTCATACATTTTTATTCTACTTCCGTGTTTAAAATTCCACATTATTCATATTCCATCAAAGCAAAACACAATATATATCACCCAATATTCACGTATAAGCTGCTTTCCTGACCTGTGTGATGTAAATTCCCAGAGAAAGCTGATCACGTGACACTTTTCCGATAATTAAAACGTTGTCCGAAGAAGAACAAACTGTGCGTCAGATGCAATGAAAATGGCGTCTGTTCCTATTTCAAACTACTGCGCATTGTTAGCATTCATGCATTGGGTATGCATTTACAATTTAAATGGCAACTTACCTGCATGCATACATACAATGCTGAAGTTTTGCAAGCAAGAAGGGAAGAAAAACATGACAATTGATAGGCACCGGTGCACTTCATGAATAAAACGATATAAATGTGAATAACAGCAGGCTTACATTGGGACGCCTGGTTCATAACACGTATTATGAGTGACAGGGTAAGAATATCAGATATAAGCCACTGAAGTCATTGCATTATGATTGGCTGTGAAAAATTTGTTCCAACAGTTTGGCACTTGTTGATTACAAGTTTAATGAAAACTAGGCCAGAGGACTGTTTTTTCTATAAAGAAAAATTGGAATCTTTTATTTTATTTCTGTGTGATGTTACCATTGTTATTTTGTTATATTGCTTTTGTATTATGATGTTTTTATTATGATGTACATATCTGATTACTTTGTAAAACAGACAATATCAGCCTTGAGCTGCATGTTATGTTATGTTGTTATTTTCTAATGAGCCAATTCAATTCAATTCAATTCAATTAGCATTAGTTAGTTCGACCATCTACTAGTAACTCATTAAAATAAATGTTTTCAGTCTGACCGTAGCCGTCGAGTTTATTAAGCCCCTACATCTCCCATAACGTAGCCTCAAATCAGCTCGATTCCACCCCATCTAGCACAAAACTTTGTCAGTAGGGAGTAGTTTGACTGGACATTACAAAACACAATAAACTGACAACAATTACCGTCGGGATGTGGTGTCAGACGGCCCCTACATATTGGGGTAAAATCTTCCCATTAGGCCCCATGTACCAAATTTTGTCAGAAGGGAGAGCTGTGATTGTACATTACAAAAATATATCAACTGGCACGCTTGTATAAATTATCTGGAAGGAGGTATAGCACTAAATTAAAGAAGAAGACACCAAAGTGCATTTGAAACAATCTTCTCTGCCCAAACATGGTCTGCATGTATATTTACATTGTGACCTTAATAACCCAATTTAATTCAAATCAGTTTAAGTTTACACGGTGCAATCTTGTGTATTGTGCCTTTTTTAGGTGCAATTTGTAATCATTTCATTACAAATGAAAAAATATTGCTTTCTCAACAATAGCACACGATTGAGAAGATGATAATGTTAACACTACCATTTAAAGCCCCACTGTCCTACTTATAGCTACTTGCTCCCTCTATATAGAAAACTTCCCCAATCGGTGCCTGTTGGTCCCCCTCTTTTTCTTATATTAGTTGAGGACTGAGTTAATGAGATAGCCACCTGTCAGTGACCTCGCTGTGTGGTCTAATCCCTTCTGGCCCAGTAGTATTGACGGTCTTTATCCTCTGCACCAGTTTTACAAGATATAGCAAAGGTGGTCTGTAAGATAAGTTGTCCGCTCCGCGTTTCCCAAAGCCGCCTAGTCCGCGGCGTGTTTTTTGTTTTCCCGTTTACTCGTCATAAAGAGGCTTTATGCCCATTCACACGCATACATTAAGTGAGATTTGGATCGCGATTCTATTCTCACTTTTATTTGCCACCGTTCATACTCAGCGAAAAATCTAACGTTTTGACAAGTGCTCGCTCTTGTTCACATGCAAAATGCTCTCCCAATAATCGCGATAATTTTTTTTTAAGCGCACTTTTAGTGAGACTCTGATCGTGATTTATAATCTCTCTAATTTCTCTGTGTATGAATCCCACTTTTACACCCCCCCCCCCCCCCTCCGTCATCCCAGGCCGAGGGCCCGGTCAAGCCCCCAGCTAGGCCCTTGCTTCACCCATTGGCTTCCCCCTATGGCTTCCACATAGACGAATAAAATAGTAGGGCTTCCCCCTTTCCCCGAATGTTTTTTTCGTACCTGCCGACCTGTTACCTAATGAATTATTCATGATAAGGCAGCACGTGGACTTCGAACCCTCCTTTATCGCCGCTGTACATCATTAGGGGCGTTCACACCTACAGAAAAAGTGAGATTTAAAAATCGATTTTTGCATCGCGATCCAAAAATCGGTATTTTTTTGCGTGGGTGGACAGAACAATTCCACTTAATGTTCGCGAATTTCATCTCGATCCAATTCGCAGTAAATCTTTTAATTTTTCAGAACAATTGCGATAGTTTGCCTAGTCCACTGCCTGGACTGTTCTCTACATGATCCGTGCGCGCTCACATATTACTAGTACACCAAAATATACACGTACGGAAACAGAGCCTGAGAAGGGGAAGGTAGATTGGTGGGGAGTACGCATTTCATACACGCGCGCGCATTTGGGAAAGGGCGAAAGATTAAAACGACCATCAGCTGGTCTATAGTTTGCCGGGTGTTGTGTGTGTGAATGGTATTGAGAATCGATTAATTTAATCTCAGGATTCCAAGCGCTACGTTGGGTTAATCCACCGTCGAGATTCCCGCATGCGCACACTATGAACATGACTGACAAAGAAAGCGGACAAAATATACAGTTCCTCAGGTAGACAAAGGAACATCCCTTCACTGCTATTATGTACAAATGTGTAGAACAGGTGTCACATGCATATTCAACTTTTTACATAATAGCAGTGAAGGGATGTTCCTTTGTCTACCTGAGGAACTGTATATTTTGTCCGCTTTCTTTGTCCGTCATGTTCATAGTGGCAGTTCA
The DNA here is from genome assembly GCA_035222895.1 of Strongylocentrotus droebachiensis. NCBI lineage: Eukaryota > Metazoa > Echinodermata > Echinoidea > Camarodonta > Strongylocentrotidae > Strongylocentrotus > Strongylocentrotus droebachiensis. The sequence continues at coordinate 57,387 of JAVYIG010006580.1, forward strand.
GATGTTCTTGCCGTCGAGCGAGAATTCTCCCTGTGTGTGAATTGTCGCCCCCAAAAATAAATCTTTACATCGCGATCCAATTCGCACTAAATTGACATGTGTAAACGGGCCTATTGCGTAGCAAATTAAATGGTAACGAATAAATAGGAAGTAGTCTTACTTTTGTTCTTGCTGCATTATGTATTAGCATGGGAAGATGAACAGGTGAGATTGTTTTTTGTCTGTTGATCAATTGAATGTATTTAAGTTACATAGTCATATTCATCCTCCAAGTGGGATTGATTATACAATGTAGTAATTTTGGCCAATTTTCAATTTAACCAGAATGAATTTGACAGAAATTAAGTTACTCACGTCTGACCATGAGTCTACTTGGGTTCACCAGATTGGATCAAATATAAAGGCAGTCTAATATTTGTCATGAAGTTCGTCAAGTTACTAAAATATGGAGGCCTTTAGAATATGTTTGTCTTACAATAGTTTTGTTTTTCAAGAATAAGGTGTACTATTTAACTCATAGCCTGCCATGAGGCTGCGTGCACGCTATTGTTACGCTGCTTCTTGCATGCTAGCAAACATTCGTAATAGCAGTTATTGTTCATGCCTATTGGACTGTGCCTAGTGTTTTGCACGCTCTATTGTTAGTACCATCGCGTTAATCCGATTATCTCGTTATAAATCTGGCACTGGGGGGATTAGCCCTGTGGCAGGATAAGAGTTAAAACATATCCATGACAAAAACAATTTTGCATCTAGATAAACGTCCTTTTGATGCATATGAATTATCTATGTGTAGAGGAGGGAAATGGAGGAAAAGGACTTTGCAATGTGATTTACATCCTTTCACTGGTTTTTGTGTACCTTAAATTATAAGTAAATATTGATTGTATAATCAACCTACTCCGGTTTAACTATTTAAAGAAGACTGTGACATTAAGTGGTAAATTGTGTTTCATGAGAATTATCACTTGAATTATCCAATTTCCCCTATCTATTGATGTACTACAGCAGTAGCATTTGATTTTGTCGAAGAATTGATTATCAACTTCTCAAGAATTATTGTTAATCTAGATTTTAAAGTTGTTTGGGTAATATTTGTTTTAAAATACAGAATTTATATGCATCATGTCTTCATATGAAATAAGAAGTAATTTTGTTATTTAATTGTCTGTAACCTTTGTATTAAAACTGCTCTAAGTTGTCTAAAGAGGAAAGAAAATACCTTGAAATAGGTTTTCGTCAAAATTATCAATTATTTTCTCGGTGCTACCATTGGTTCTTTCCAAACGTGTTCTTTCCTGTCGCATTACAGGCATTACTGTCAAGAGATGACTTTGAATATTTGTAGGTATCATGTTATAAGACTATTTATTGTATGGTATGCAAAGGCATTATTAGTATTATGTGTCAACCATGTCATGTCATGTATATGCATAGGCATTATTATAATTATCACTATGAACATGTAGGACAAACTGATTCTATATGGTCTTTCCAAAGTCTTAAATTCCAGCAAAATGTCATAAAATAGTTTACTTTCGATGTATATATATATATATATATATACCGTATATATATGTATATATATAACAAATCGAATGAGTATATTCTAAAGATTATGTGTGTTATGTGATTATACAAATCTCTGGTGCCCTTTGAGAGAGGTGTAATAAAGTTAGCAATCATACAATCAAGTTTCTGATGTCTTGTGTTTGTGTTAGAAAGCTTGATCCCTCATTTTGAAAATTATCTGGAATGATCTTCAATTTTGACGAGCTATTAAAAAGATGAAGGCTATTCCTTGACACAGATAGGGTCAGATGATTATAAACGGCTGTTAAGAACTGAGTAAGAATTAACGTTGATAATAATATAAGACGTTTCAATAAAAGGTATATACATTTATGTGAGTTTTGTAGTGTATGTGTTTAGGTGGTGTATGTTAGCATCTTCATGGATGGACGGTTGTACCTTCAGTTAAAAATCGTGTTATCAAATCATTATTGTTTGTCTAATCAGCCTTTAAGTCACAATCTAGATCAACTGAGTAACCATGGTAACAAGCACAAATGTGGGACTTCTAGGGGAGAAATAACGAGTCTGCCAAGAGCTGCTCGTGCAGTGATGGGTACTTTTATTTAGAAAGAAAACTGACACATGAGAGAGAAAAACAACGTGGATTGGAGAAACAGTCCAAATCATTAACAAGAGTTCTTTGAAAATAATATCGCTAGTGACATTCGTTTGTCTCGCAATGTATGGTCAACAAGGAATCTAAAAGATCGCGACGTTTCGTGCGCCATGTTGACCATACATTGCGAGACAAAATAATGAATGTCACAAGCGATATTATTTTCGATACTACATCCGCAATGAGAAATATATTTAGCAAGAATTCTTTGTTTTGATGAAATAATCACATCTGAACCAATCGCATAAAAAAAACTGTTACATGTATATGTGATAATCTTTCATTAGAAAGCTAGCGTACGAAAGAAGAACATTCCCGAACATGAACAAATAAAAGCAAGCAATGAATTGTATTTCCTTGTGTTATAACAATTGGGCTAATTCAAGCAACGTTAATATATTTTTATTAGAAAGGAAAGTCATTCGTTTAGGCACTAATTGTTTATACCACCATCACTCCGATTCTTTGTTTGCCAAATTATACTCTACCAGCTAATGATATAAGATATTCTACAAATACAGTTTTCATATTCTGCTTACAAAGTTGTACTGTCTTTCTACATGTACTTCCATTATATGTTATAGGTAGTGAATCCCTTTTGCAGCTAACATCGAATTTCATAGAATTTTGCAGGAATTATGAATAGGTCTCGTTCGTCATATCAGTGAAATTTAAACGTTAGCAGTGTCCTAATATTCAAACTATGCAAGGAAAGCCTTTAATTTTCTAGGCTTCCCTGTCAGACACTATCGAATGACTGACTGACTAAATTTTTTTTTTTGATAACAAAGTACATAAAATGAGCTGTAAAGGGGGAGATGAGCAATTTGTTCATTTCAAAAACCTTCTTCTTGTAATGGCCAAAATTAAGCTGATTGAATCTTTGCGCAGCACAAAACGTAAGACCAAACGGTACAAAGGTCTGAACACCAATATGTTTTGTACGCAAATTTTCGAAACGCGTTGCAAACATTCTTAACAGTCCATTAAATTCCACATAAAGGAAATTACCAGTTTTAATTTTTTTAGGGGATTTTTTTAGTTGGTATTGTCTCTTGTTTACCATAGGATTCACACAATTAAGTTTATATTTTCAGCCTCAAGAGGGACACACCACTTTGAAATCTGAATAGATATATCATTACTTTTATACAAGACAAACTAAAATATAACTGTACCCTCAACCAGAGATGTAAATAAAAGGACATCAGTTTTACATCTTGTATATACGTGTATGCGAAATATCATATCAGATTAAACAATAATATATATATCATTATATTACGAAAGGAAATGCTCAGTTATATTATCAATAATAATAACAATAATAATAATGATAATGATTGTAATGATAACGATAATAATATTAATGATAATAATAATAACAAAAATAATAATAATAGTCAAATTTATATAACGCTTATACTGCAGCACGTACATGCTGTTATGTATGTACTTTGTCTCCATTATGCATTTGTACCTTTTATTCTATTCATTTTCTATATTATCAGATCAAACAATTGAAATCAAATACTAATATACACAAATCCCACCATAAGAAAAGGCTATGCTATAACTATCAAACTGGTATCAATATATTTCACGTAGCAGTAAGTACATTACATTTAAAGCTCTCTTTATTTTGTCTTTATTTTAGAGACAACATTTTACTCAACAACAAATAATTGTTTGGGCTGAACATGCGACACACCATAACAAAACCTTCATTTGGAAAAGGTGGTTGTTTCAGGCAGCTATCTTTGATCATGAAATGGATCTTTGTCTATTAATCTGCCTATATTTAAAACAAACAACTAAAGTAATAGCTACTAATTACTGAGTAGTCGGGTAAAACAAACAAACAATCAAACAAATCAAGAATATAAATAATACATTTTAGTCTACGTGATTTTACTCCATCTTATAATATCACATATTTATATACAATGCAATTTAAACATAGAATAATAACACTAAAATATATTTTATATAATGACATTACGTATTTAACTACACTGTGTATACGTATAAAATATTGAAGAACATATGAACTCATGTTAGGGAAAGCGTTATGAGACATCTTTCCCAAATGTGAGTAATTCCACTCGATTACAGATACGCTCTCAAAGACCAAATTTCTTACACTTCAAAATGATATTTTACAATACAGGGATATATATTTTATGCATTTAAAAATGAAAGTAACGTCGTTTTCCTGGGTATCAAAATCTTGAAACAAACAAACAAACAGTATAGATTGAATTCACACTATACCACAATGGATCTATTTTTCTTATATTTCTGATAACTCTTAACAGTATATCGGTCCAAATATACCAAGAATGAAAATAAAACATAATCATTCCTCCGAGCGATTTTACTTCAACATAAATTATTTATATATCTATATTGAAATTAATGAATCCACTGATAACACATAAGCATTTCACTACCTCATGTATTATTGATTTTAGAAACAGCGTTTTACTCTACAACATATAATAGTTTGTACCGAACGTGTGACTACCCATAACAGAACCTTCGTTTGGAACGGGTGGTTGTTACGGGCTGTCTCTTATATCATGGGATTGTTCTTTGTCAATTAATTTGCCTAGTATATTAACAAAGCAAGTAAGCCAATAATTACCGAGTGGTCAGGTTTAAACAAACAAATCAAACAAACAAACGTGAATGTAAGTGAAACACATTCGTCTAAGTGATTCTACTCCAACTCATAACAGCAATTGATACATCTGCAGAATAATAACCCTGAAAATGTCTTTGATACGTATTTCAATACACTGAATATTGATAAAATATTGAAGAACATTTGAATTCATGTTAGCGGAAAACTATAAAGAGAAATCTTTCCCGAATGTAAGCAATTACACTTGATTACAGATACGCTGCAAATGACCAAATACCTTTCACTTCAAAGTGAAAACTATTTAACAATACAGGCAAATATTTCAGGCATAACAAATGAAAGTTATGCCGTGTCCACGTTATCAACCCTCTTGAAATAAACAAACATACAGTCTAGATAATACTCATACTTTACAACAAGGAATATATTTTTCTAATATTTTTGATAACTAGTAACAGTATATCGGACCAAATAAAACAAAAATGAAAATAAAATGTAATCATTCCTCAAAAAGTATAACATCCCCAAGTAATCCAACAATAAAAATAAAACATAATCATTCCTCGAAGCGATTTTACTACAACAGATACTTATCAAACTTCAGTTTTTGTATCTACATTGAAATTCGTATGTACAATGGTAACACATGAGCATTTCACTATCTTATGTAATTTGATTTATTTTACAAACACCGTTTTAGACTAGATACAGCAGGATAGTTTTACAGTTTGAACTGAAAATTTGATGTACAATAACAAAAACCTTTTGGGGAACGGATAGTTGTTTCAGACTTTCTCTTTTTAACACTCTTTGATTTTTTCCATCGCCAAAGTAGTTGGTAATAATCAACTCAGGGCCGGGCAATTTCAATGCCCTATTGTATACCCAATATCAATCATGTTCGGATTTCGTTGTACATCGTGGTGATGTTAACCCTACTCAAAAAGTGATGGACAAGATAATGAAATTGCCTTCCGTTGATTTTCGAAAGTATTTGCGTCAGGAATGACCAATAACCAATACTAAAAACGATTTAACACCAGTTATTCCTAACCATGAAACCAAATAGGTATTTACATATTTACACTTACGTATATGATTATGAGTTTGTGACAGATGATTGAATATACAAAACGAAGCAAAACACGCTATTTATTCACCAACGATTCAAATATTAAATATTGACTTCATTTTCACAACAAAAGTTTCAAGGAAGCACATCGTTTCCTATTCAAAAGACTATCTGCTCTCAACATGAATCGTTTGATTTCATTTTCACAAGAAAAGTTTTAAGGAAGCACATCGTTTCCTATTCAAAACACTATCTACTCTTAACAAGAATCTTTCAATCCGGAATTCAAAGCTCCCTAATGGAAATAAATGTATATAGTATCAAAACTTCTATTACGTATCCTTTGTTAGATTTTCGCGAAATTTCAAGAATGTTTCCGTAGATAGAATTTCAAATAGCTTAACCTTAACATGACATAACATACATTGAATGAATGACATTGAAATGAAAACTAAACACCAGTTGCCAAGGTATGTACAAGAAAAGATAACTACAACCAGAAATGCTATATATATTTCAAGGAATCATGGTAAAATTACCATGTACAATATTCCGGATGTGTAGATACCTTTTTATAATTATATTACATTTTAGGACAATGACATAGTTAACATCGCTGACCCAGACTTGTGGTCTATTCACAAATACTTTCATCAAACATGTGATTCTGTGTGTATACACTGCCGCTCATATAGTTGGAATATTTTTGTTTTACCCCAATTTATGGAAATCCTCTGGACGGCCATGCATTATGGCTCAAGGCATGGGCACACAGAGGATTTTGTTTATGTTGGGAACCGGGGTAAAATGCCATAAATTATTGAAAATTTATTGCATTTTCTTTGTTTTTTGTATTTATGGAAACTGCCCCCTACCCTAGCCCCCGCTGCGTACAGTCAAGGTTCAGTGACAAAGCAATGGCCTCGTAACTGTGAGGCCCCAATATCAAAACCGTGTCGATGTGCTATATTAGTGCCCTTTTGTGGGGCATTAATCCTCATTACTGTCATTTATGACTTAAGTACGTAGGTCCCGTAGTTGATAAGCATAGTAGCATACACATGCTTTAGCAGTCACGCAAAACACCCATTGTCATATTATTATTCAATAAAATCTGAGAATGTATACTATCATCTAGATCTATTATTTTTAAATAATTTTTAAAATAATTCCATAAATTGGGGTAAAACAAAAATATTCCAACTTTATGAGCGACAGTGTATGATCATTAAATACGTTTTTACGCTGATTATAGCTGAGATCACACTGTCTAACGATTATTCCAAGAAATTTGACTCCTGGAATTTCTGCCATTCTAACCACAATACTCCCGATATTATACTATTGAAACTCCTCTTGAATATTCATATTAATCTGTGAAAAATTAGATTCCTGCCATAATCACTCCGGGGCCCTGTAACATAACTAATTATGATCAATGTTATATCCTCAAAATTAATGGTATCTCCTCCAATCAATCATATTTTTTACAACTAAACATAAATTTATAGTATTTAGGATTTTGATAAATACAATATATGGTGACATAAAATTGACTACAGCAAGACACAATACATTGATTTTCAGTATATTTTTCATGCTAAATTCAGGGCCTTTTTCCAGTCTGACCTCAAACTTGAGAAGAAGGTTGTCACGTAAATTAATAAAAGAGTGAATCCGGGACGCGCGCGGTTCGTTGATACTATACGGGTATGTTTACCTGTAGTGTGAACGTAAAATTTGTTAACAATATGACCTTCAACATTTTGTATATCCATTTCACTGTTCTCTATGTCGAGATCGTCCTCAACGTATTGAGCCAGGATTTAGGGACTATTAATAGAATAGAATAGACTATTTCGTAATGTAATTAAATTTAATGCACAAATCTTTTTAAGTGCTCGTTACAAATTAATCATTCACCTGTTATGAATAATTATATTACAATCCATAATGTTTTTCTTATCTAACAACACGTAATGTTTGCATTATTTCGCCTTCTGACTATTGAAATACAACAAGTAACGGGTGAATGAAATAATGTGTAACGATCAAGGCACTTAAAAAGATTTCTATTAATTTTGATTACATTACGAAAAAGGCGTATTAAAATGCACATGTATCGGTATACAGGCCTCAACCAGTCCTAGACTATAAACCTCTCAACATTATCAGAGAACTAGTCTCTCCCTATGTATTGAGCCTAGAATACTTCTTAAGTCCTTCCCTCACTGAGTTACATTTCTTTAACCCGTTCGTAATATCAACCAATAATTAAGATACAGATATTAACAAAATGAAGAGTTTGAAAAGACGAGTATAGAAGAGGAACATGAAAACAAAAATATTGCTGACTATGTATATGTTTACGAATCAACATTCTGATTTCTTCACTTTATTGGGAATCTTAAGAGTATTTTTACATTAAAACAGGAGTCAAACTCAAATGTTAAAATCTCTAAATGATTAGTTTAGAGGCTAAATAGCTTTTTAAATACGAGAATGTTGTCTCCATCGCAAGCAATCATCTTCCCTGATGACGTCATCATCACTCGAGACCTAAGAAGGTAATTCCTCCTGTCATGCATCAACACCCGTATTGTTGATAGAGGGAATGATGCTACTCTTCTCTTCTTCACATCAACTCCACTCATCACCTGATCAATCACACATGTCTTGTATACACCATCTGATGTCACAACGTAGAGGTCGTCTGTATAAGAATCAACGCAGACATTCAGGATGACATCATTGTGGGGTATTTCCCTTTGAGCACCCTCTCTGTCAATGATGAGCGCTCTGCGATCTGGTGACCAGGGTCGAGCGATGATGTGACCTGATGACAGCATATCACACATCTTTATATTCTCTTTACACGTGATGGTATTGATAACTTTACCATCAGCTGGGTTGATGACGTATATCTTAGACTGACTCGCCTCAGTAGCGATGATCATCCCATCCTTGTCAGCTGTAACATCCACCCGTGTGAAATCACCCGTCGTGTTTCTTGGTATAGATACGTTATTGGTAAGCTTCCACTGTCTGTCATACACACTGATGCATCCATTCAAACTGTCTCCTGTACTACATCTGTTCACTTTACCGCATACTACCATGTCATCATTCAGCACTGCACAGGACCGAACCAATGATGTACCACTACCGTTTATCACTCTCCGAGTATGTTTAGTGTGCAAATCTAACATGTATGTATGTCCATTACCTTCTCGGTTATCTGTGATTATAACATTGCATCCATCTATGCATCCTACAATGACCGGGTATTTGGTTTTATCTCTTACATTGATTGTATCAATGAGCTTCCACTCATACCCATCAATCCTCCCATCATACATCATCTTCCTCCCAGCCCCCTTCACAAACCTCACACCTGATACAACACGATTAATTTCTTTCACCTCATCCTCATTCTCATTCAGTGGCCTTTTTAGTTTATCACTAACTGATGTATTCACACGATGCCCGCCTTTGACAATATTTTGATCGTCTTCGAGTACTGTTTCAAGTGTCTGGATGGCATTCTCTGTAGCTTTTGTGTCATCTTGCCATGATTTCTCCACCTCGCCAATCTTTCTCTTGATCCCTTGAGCGATGTTCTGAATGTCAGCATGGAGAGAGCATTGTTTATTATTTATTGGTTCTTGTCTTTTCTCTGCATTTGTGTTGTTTTCTTTATGTCGCTTCTCCCTCTCCTCATTGTTCTTTCGAATCTTATTCTGGATGTTTTTAATCTCCTCTTGGAGCTTTTTGTTTTTCCCATCAATCTCCTGGTCAATTTTAGCCGCAGCCTCCTGTTCCCTGACTTTGTCGCTGGCAATCTCCTTTTCGATTAGGAAATCAACCTCACCTTTGATACTTTGCAGATGTTCGTCTGCGGCTTGTCTACACTGACCAATGTGCTTTCCATGGACTCGACATAACTCCAACTTCTCCATCGCCTTATCCTTCAGAATGTTGAGCTTTGCTTTAATTTCCATGATTGCGTCCTCTAAATCCTGTCGCACGCAAGGCTTCTCATCGTGATCTATCTCAGCGCATGAAACACATAAACCCACGCAATGTGTTTTACAGTACATATCGATATGTTTATCGTGTTTTTCACAGTCCAGATAAGGCATACCCTTTTTTGCTATTCCTAAGCATTCCTTTTTAGAGGCGCAGTCATGGCAGAGCTTCTTCTTCTCCTTCACATAGAAAGTCAGATCTGCATTCGCCGTACAGTCGTCTCCTTCACAGACGCCCTCTACAGAGCTCAATTCAGAAGCCATGCTGATCAGAGTATTGACCTACATAATACAAGAAGATGGACAGTCATGCACACAGAGGGGGTGACATGAAGACAAGAGAGGAGAATAAACAGACACATAAAGAAAGAAAAAAAAGGAACGGGAGAAAAGAGAAGAGAGGGGGAATCAAGAGAAAGAAGAAGTATGTGAGAGACAGAAGAGAGAGAGAGAGAGAGAGAGAGAGAGAGAGAGAGAGAGAGAGAGAGGAAGAGAGAGAGAGAGAGAGAGAGAAGAAAAAGAAAAATAGTGATGGGAGACAGAATAAATTGAAAGGGAAGACAAAAACGGTTTTAATAGATATAATAATCGCTCCTTATCGACGTTTATCGTCATCATCGTCGTCATCGTCATCATCGAGAGAGAGAAAGAGACAGAGAAAGAGAGAGACAGAGGATGGAATTATTTTAGTTCAAGTTTCAAGTTTCAAGTTTTATTTTAATTCAAATCCATGAAAAACACATAAGATACAGATTATACACAAAACAGAAAACACACACAAATTGGAAACATGTCTACAAAAATACCGGAATAACACAAAGTTAATCAGCAATAGAAATGAATTGAGGAAACTGCAAATAAAACAATAAGGTGCTGTCAAGGCAGTCCCTGTTTATTAAAAGAGACATACAAGTTCCAACAATCGCCTATAAAAGATTTAACAATAACAAAATAGTGTCCAAAACACACGAGACGTAGGAACATGCAAATAATATTATTGATTTAAAAACAGATGTTGTATATTTTTAGTTTTAGATTTAAAAGAATTAAAGAATGTAGTATTACGGATGTTTCTGGGGAGAAAATTCCATATTTTGGGCCAGTGTGTCTAAAATTAAATAAAGAACATGTTGATGGACATTTTTCAATAAAATGCTTATCAGGATTTCTAGTATTATAGTTATGAACAGATTTTTTACATTTCATCATAGTGGCATGATTAGTCGGCTGTTTTAAAGTCTTATTATTATAAAGCATGAGTGATATACAATATTGATTCAATTAATAAATATTTAAAGGGAGGCTTTACTACTTCAGCAAGAAGGGATTAGACCACCTAGTGAGCCATCGAGGTCACTGTGACAGGTGGCTATCTCATTAACTCAGCTCTCATTTAACATAAGAAAAAGAGGATCATGGGGGACCAACAGGCACCGATTTGGGAAGTTTTCTATATAGAAGGAGCAAGTAGCTACAAGTAGGACAGTGTGCCTTTAACAACTTTTTTGTTGAGATAACGGTATTGAATGGGCATTGAAATCAGACATAAGACATATTCTTAACATACGCTTTTGTAATAGTTATAAGCAGTCGTTGTAATCGTATTGGGTGTGTGTTGCCCCATACAACATTACAATACATTAAATACAGTAAAACCATTGTATTATACGATGAAATCAAAATATTTTGTGGCAAGATATGACTATATTCTATAGATATATTGATTTCTATGAGAGTCATCGCTGTTTATATAGGCTCAAGTTTTTTAAAAGATGTCCTCATGTTGATCGGTAGGCGGGCATGGCTAAAATCACGACTCCAATTTCGACTGATCAGATGACTAGATTTATTCAAAATGGCATACTAAAGAGAGGTTTATAATACTTTCTGCTTGAACCCTTAATACAAGAAAACAATATATACACTGCTTCATTCAGCTTTATGCACAAATTTCTTCTGTTTGCCTTCAACACTTACGTTCAATAAAATACACCCCATACTACATAGTCTAGCAATATAGGCTACATTCGTTTCTCCTCTTACATTTTTATTCTACTTCCGTGTTTAAAATTCCACATTATTCATATTCCATCAAAGCAACACACAATATGTTTCACCAAGTATTCACGTACATGTATAAGCTGCTTTTCTGACCTGTGTCAGTGGCGGATCCAGGGGGGGGGGCACAGGGGGCACGTGCCCCCCCGGCCAAAAAAAATATGTTAAAATCAGCCCTAAATTCGCCCAGAATATACTGAAAAACAGGGGCGTGCCCCCCCGGCCATTTTTTTTTTTTTTTTTTTTTTTTTTTATAAAAAAAAAAAAAAAAAAAAAAAAAATTGCCAATGGCTGACCTAAAAAGGTGACCTTACCCCCCCCCCAACGAAGCAAAATGTCAAATCAAAAAAATTCGTGACCCAAAAAAAAAAAAAAGTGTCCTCTTACCCCCCCCCCCCCCCCCCCCCCGCTTATTCAGCGGCCGGCTGAGTCGTTGCGATTTTTTGGGGACTAAAAAAAAATTAAAAAAGTGTCCGCTTACCCACCCCCCCCCCCCCCCCCCCCCCCGCTTATTCAGCGGCCGGCTGAGTCGTTGCGATTTTTTCGGGACTAAAAAAAATATATATATGTTCTCTTTCCCACACGGTGCCCCCCCGTGTGCCCCCCCGGCAAGAAATTCCTGGATCCGCGCCTGTGTGTGATGTAAATTCCCAGAGAAAGCTGACCACGTGACACTTTTCAGATAATTAAAACGTAGTCCGAAGAAGAACAAGTAAGTCAGATGCAATAAAAATGGCGTCTGGTCCAACTTGAAACTATTGCGCATTTTGGCATTCATGCATTGGTATGCATAAATACAATTGCAATGACAACTTACATGCATACATGCATACAATGCAGATGTATAGCAAGCAAGGAAAACAAACATAACAATTGATAGGCACCGGTGCACTTCATGAATAAAATGATATGAATGTGAATAACAGCATGCTTACATTGGGACGCCTGGTTCATAACACGTCCTATGAGTGACAAGGTTAGAATATCAGATATAAGCTATTGCAGGCATTGCATATGAATGACTGTGAACAAATTTGTTCCAACAGTTTGGCACTTGTTGATTACAAGTTTATTGAAAACTAGGCCCAGAGGACTGTTTTTTCTTTAAACAAAAATCGGAATCCTTCATCATATTTCTGTGTGATGTTACCATTGTTATTTTGTTATATTGCTTTTGTATTTTGATTTTTTTTATTATGATGTACATACCTGATTATAAAACAGACAATATCAGCCTTGAGTTGCATGTCATGTTGTTATTTTCTAATGAGCCAATTCAATTAAATTAAATTCAATTAGAATTAGTTAATTCGACCATCTACTAGTAACTCATTGAGATAAATGTTTTCAGTCTAACCGTAGCCGTCGAGTTTATTAAGCCCCTACATCTTCCCTCCCCCCCCCCCCCTAACCCAAAACGTAGCCTCAAAATCAGCTCGATTCCACCCAATAAACTTTGTCAGTAGGGAGTAGTTTGACTGGACATTACAAAACACAATAAACTGACAACAATTACCGTCGGGATGTGGTGTCAGACGGCCCCTAAATATTGGGGTAAAATCTTCCCATTAGGCCCCATGTACCAAATTTTGTCAGAAGGGAGAGCTGTGATTGTACATTACAAAAATATATAAACTGGCACACTTGTATAAATTATCTGGAAGGAGGTATAACACTACATTAAAGAAGAAGACACCAAAGTGCATTTGAAACAATCTTCTCTGCCCAAACATGGTCTGCATGTATATTTACATTCTGACCTTAATAACCCAATTTAATTCAAATCAGTTTAACGGTGCAATCTTGTGTATTGTGCCTTTTTTAGGTGCAATTTGTAATCATTTCATTACAAATGAAGAAAAAAAAATTTTTCTCAACAATAGCACACGATTGAGAAGATGATAATGTTAACACTACCATTTAAACCCCACTGTCCTACTTATAGCTACTTGCTCCCTCTATATAGAAAACTTCCCCAATCGGTGCCTGTTGGTCCCCCGTGATCCTCTTTTTCTTATATTAGTTGAGGGCTGAGTTAATGAGATAATTTTTTTAAGCGCACTTTTAGTGAGACTCTGATCGTGATTTATAATCTCTCTAATTTTTCTGTGTATGAATCCCACTTTTACAGCCCCCCCCCCCCCCCCCCCACCCCCTCCGTCATCCCAGGCCGAGGGCCCGGTCAAGCACCAGCTTAGCCTCTTGTCGATGGCCCTCGCGTTGTTGGAGTCCGTAAATTCTGGCGAGCGAAGCGAGTCAGAGAAACCGAATTTACGGACTCCAACAACGCGAGGGCCATCGACAAGAGGCTAGCACCAGCTAGGCCCTTGCTTCACCCTAGGCTCCACCCTATGGCTTCCAAATAGACGAATGAAATAGTAGGGCTTCCCCCTTTCCCCCAAATATTTGTTCGTACCTGCCGACCTATTGCCTAATGAATTATTCATGAATAAGGCAGGAGACAAACAATACGCAAGCGTGTGGACTTCGAACCCTCCCTGATCGCCGCTGTACAATATTAGGGGCGTTCACACCTACAGAAAAGAGGGTGAGATTTAAAAATCTATTTTTGCATCGCGATCCAAAAATCCTTTTTTTGTTGCTTGGGTGGACAGAATAATTTCACTAATGTTCGCAAATTTCATCGCGATCCAATTCGCAATATCTAGCAATTTTTCAGAACAATTGCGATAGTTTGCCGGGCGTTGTTTGTGTGAATGGTATTTGAAATCGATTTATTTAATCCCAGGATTCCAAGCACGACGTTAGGTTAATCCAACGTCGAGATGCTCGCATGCGCAGTTCAGACGTTCTTGCCGTCGAGCGAGAATTCTCCCTGTGTGTGAATTGTCGCCCCCCAAAATAAATCTTTACATCGCGATCCAATTCGCACTAAATTGACATGTGTAAACGGGCCTATTGCGTAGCAAATTAAATGGTAACGAATAAATAAGAATTAGTCTTACTTTTGCTCTTGCTGCATTATGTATTAGCATGGGAAGATGAACAGGTGAGAATGTTTTTTGTCTGTTAATCAATTTGATGTATTCAAGTTACATATTCATCCTTCAAGTGGGATTGATTATACAATGTAGTAATTTTGGCCAATTTTCAATTTAACCAGAATGAATTTGACAGAAATTAAGTTACTCACGTCTGACCATGAGTCTACTTGGGTTCACCAGATTTGATCAAATATAAAGGCAGTCTAATATGTGTCATGAAGTTCGTCAAGTTACTAAAATATGGAGGCCTTTAGAATATGTTTGTCTTACAATAGTTTTGTTTTTCAAGAATAAGGTGTACCATTTAAAACATATCCATGACAAAAACAATTTTGCATCTAGATAAACGTCCTTTTGATGCATATGAATTATCTATGTGTAGAGGAGGGAAATGGAGGAAAAGGACTTTCCAATGTGATTTACATCCTTTCACTGGTTTTTGTGTACCTTAAATTGTAAGTAAATATTGATCGTGTAATCAACTTACTCTGGTGTAACTATTGAAAAAGCCTGTGACATTAAGTGCTGAATTGTGTTTCATGAGAATTATCAATTGAATTATCCATTTTCCCTATCTATTGATGTACTACAGCAGTAGCATTTGATTTTGTCGAAGAATTAATTATCAACTTTGCAAGAATTATTAATCTATATTTTAAAGTTGTTTGGGTAATATTTGTTTTAAAATACAGAATTTATATGCATCATGTCTTCATATGAAATAAGAAGTAATTTTGTTATTTAATTGTCTGTAACCTTTGTATTAAAACTGCTCTAAGTTGTCTAAAGAGGAAAGAAAAAACCTTGAAATAGGTTTTCGTCAAAATTACCAATTATTTTGTCGGTGCTACCATTGGTTCTTTCCAAACGTGTTCTTTCCTGTCGCATTACAGGCATCACTGTCAAGAGATGACTTTGAATATTTGTATGTTTCATGTAATAAGACTATTAACTGTATGCTATGCAAAGGCATTATTAGTATTATGTGTCAATCATGTCATGTCATGTATATGCATAGGCATTATTATAATTATCACTATGAACATGCCGGACAAAATGACTTCATAAGATCTTTCCAAAGTCTTAAATTCCGGCAAAATGTCTTAAAATAGTATACTTAGTATACTAAAGATGTGCTATGTGATTATACAAGTCTCTGGTGCCATTTGAGAGAGATGTAATAAAGTTTGCAATCGTACAATCAAGTTTATGATGTCTTGTGTTTATGTTAGAAAGCTTGATCCCTCATTTTTAAAATTGTCTGCAATGATCTTCAATTTTGATGAGCTTATAAAAAGATGAAGGCTATTCCTTGTCACAGATAGGGTCAGATGATTATAAACGACTGTTAAGAACTGAGTAAGAATTAATGTTGATAATAATATGAGACGTTTCAATAAAAGGTATATACATGTATGTGAGTTTTGTAATGTATGTGTTTATGTGGTGTATGTTAGCATCTTCATGGATGGACGGTTGTACCTTCAGATAAACATCGTGTTATCAAATCATTATTGCTTATGCCTGATCAGCCCTTACACTATGAACATGACTGACAAAGAAAGCGGACAAAATATACAGTTCCTTAGGTAGACAAAGGAACATCCCTTCACTTAAGTCACAATCTAGATCAAATGAGTAAGCATGGTAACAAACACAAGTGTGGGACTTCAAGGAGAGAAATATAGAACGAAAGATAGAGAGAGAAAGAGCCTGAGAAAAAGAGAGTTAGAGATTGGGAGAGAGAAAGAAGTGGGAAAAAAGGAGAGATATAGAACGAAAGAGAGAGAGAGAGAATGTAGGGAGGGGTAGATAGAAGATGGAAAAATTCTAGAAAGAGGGTAATGCAATAGTGATATGTTAAAGACATGTAAGAAAATAAATAAAAAGTGAGAGGTATACATAAAACATATTAAATGTATTTTGTGACACACGAAATAACGAGTCTGCCAAGAGCTGCTCGTGAAGTGATGGGTACTTTTATTTAGAAAGAAAACTGACACATGAGAGAGATAAACAACGTGGATTGGAGAAACAGTTCAAATCCTAAACAAGAATTCTTTGTTTTGATACAAATGATCCCATCTAAACCTTTCGCATGAAAAAAAAATGTAACATGAATATGTGGTCATCTTTCATTAGAAAGCAAGCTTTAATACACAAGAAGAAAACTTCCTGAACTTGAACAAATGAAAGCAAGCAATGAATTGTATTTCCTTGTGTAATAATACTTGGGCGAATTCAAGCAACATTGATCTTTTTTTATTAGAAAGGAAAGTCACGCGTCCAGGCACAAATTCTTTTTGCCGCCATCACTCCGATTCTTCGTTTGCCAAATAAACTCTACCAGCTCATTTTTACATCTTGTATATACGTGTATGCGAAATATTATATTAGATCAAACAATAATATATATATTATAATATAATGAAAGGAAACGCTGAGTTACATCATCAATAATAATAATAATATTAATGATAATAATAATAATGATAACGATTTTAATGATAACGATAATAATCTTAATGATAATAATAATAACAAAAATAATAATAATATTCAAATCTATATAACGCTTATTGCAGCACGTACATGCTGTTATGTATGTACTTTATCTTCATTATGCATTTGTACATTTTATTCTATTCATTTTCTATATTATCAGATCAAGCAATTAAAATCAAATACTAATATACACAAATCCCTTCATAAGAAAAGACTATGCTATAACTATCAAACGGGTATTAATATATTTCATGTAGTAGTATGTACATTGTATTTAAAGCTGTATAATTTTGTCTTTATTTTAGAGCCAATATTTTAATCTACAACAAATAATAGTTTTGGCTGAACATGTGACACACCATAACAAAACCTCCATTTCGAAAAGGTGGTTGTTTCACGCAGCTATCTCTTTAATCATGGAATGGATCTTTGTCAATTAATCTGCCTATATTAACCAAGCAACTAAGCTAATAGCTATTAATTATCGAGTAGTCAGGTAAAACAAACAAACAAGCAAACAAACCAAGAATATAAATAATACATCTTAGTCTACGTGATTTTACTCCATCTTATAATATCACATATATATATACAATGCAATTTAAACATTGAATAATAACACAAAAATATATTTTATACAATGACATTACGTTTATAACTACACTGTGTGTACTTATAACATATTGAAGAACATATGAACTCATGTTAGGGAAAGCGTTATGAGACATCTTTCCCAAATGTGAGTAATTCCACTCGATTACAGATACGCTATAAAAGAACAAGTACCGTACACTTCAAAATGATATTTTACAATACAGGGATATATATTTTATGCATGAATAATTGAAAGTAACGCCGTGTCCTGGGTATCATAAATCTTAAAGCAAACAAACATACAGTATAGATTGAATTCACACTATACCACAATGGATCTATTCTTCTTACATTTCTGATAACTCTTAACAGTATATCGGACCAAATAAACCAAGAAAAACTAGATGAAATAATATCAAAATGCAATATAATATCATCTATAGCTTTTGATCATTCAGCTGTACAACTAAACTTTTTTAATTTACCTTCGAATGATATCAAATTCAAGGGATCTTATTGGAAATTTAATAATAGTTTATGTAAAGATGAAAAGTTCATCGTGTTAATGAAAACCGCAATCATTGAACTGAAAGAGGACTATAAAACAGAAATAGAAAGTAAAAGAGTTCTATGGGATTTTTTGAAAATGAAAATAAACAGTTTTATCAGAAAATATTCGAAAGAAAAAGCAAAGCTCAGAAAAGAAAAAATTGGGAATCTAGAAATAGAAATACTCTCCCTTGAAGACGATCTTTTGAAAGCAGTAGATAATGAGAAGATTGCATCTTTAGAACTGAAACGAAGAGAATTAAAAGCATGCTATGATTATATTAATGAAGGACTTAAAATTCGTTCTAGAGCATCGTACTTTGAAAGAGGAGAAACAAATACTAATTACTTTACCCAATTAATGGAATCAAATAAGAGAAAAACAGTAATCAGAAAACTTATGATAAATGAAGAAAAAATAAGTTTTGATCAGAGAGATATAATTAAAGAAATACACAAGTTTTATAGCAAACTATATGCGCATTCCACGGTAGATTTCAATTCTAGTGATGCTTTTTTCACAGATCTACCCAAACTAAATCCAGACTCTAAGGATATTTGTGAAGGGAAAGTTACAGAGAGGGAATGTATGGCAGTTTTGAAAGAAATGAAATTTAACAAAACACCAGGTAACGATGGTTTAAGTGTTGAATTTTATTCATTATTTTGGCCGGTAAAAGGAGACGTAGTGGTCGATGCTTTGAATGAATCCTTTTGTGAGGGAGAACTCTCCCACTCACAAAAACAGGCAGTAATTACTTTAATTCATAAAGAAGGCAAAGATCCGTCACAAATTAAAAACTACAGACCCATTTCCTTGCTTAATGTGGACTACAAGATTTTAACCAAAGCTCTTTCAACAAGAATTAAAAAAGGATTACCAGAAGTTATTTGGATTGATCAGGTGGGATATCTTAAGGGAAGAAATATAGGTGAAGCTATTCGGTTAATTGACGACATGATCTTTCATACAACTCAAAATAAAATACCTGCTTATTTGTTAGCGATAGATTTTGAAAAAGCGTTTGACTCGGTTTCACACATGTTTTTACAAAAGGTCTTAGTAGCCTTTGGTTTTGGACCGATATTTTGTAAATGGGTGAAAATAATTTATAATAAGGCTCAAAGTTGTGTTTTCAATGGACACGAATCATCTGGATATTTTTCTATTCAGAAAGGTGTAAGACAAGGTGATCCTTTGTCTGCATATTTATTTTTACTTTGCATTGAGATTCTTGCTCGCGCAATCCGCAGCGACTCGGCTATTCATGGGATTCCCTTTGATAATATTCACGTTAAACAAATTCTTTATGCAGATGACATGTCGTTGTTTGTTCAAGATATTGAATCTTTTAATAGACTAAACTCATTGTTTACTAGTTTTGCAGATATGTCTGGATTGAAGATGAATAGAGACAAAACCTTTGTATTATTGTTGGGTCCTAACGCGGATAAAGATGTAATAGTTCCATTTGGTAAGATAGTAAACATTGTAAAGATATTAGGGGTACAGTTTACGTTAGACGTGGAAAGCCAGGAAAAAAATCAATTACAAAGAAATCTTAAGTAAAATTAAAAAGCTGCTTATGTGGTGGAAACAAAGAGATTTGACTTTGATGGGGAAAATTCAACTAATTAAGACTTTTGTTCTATCAAAATTAGTATATGTATCATCACTCACACCTGTACCGCCGTGGGCATTCCGTGAAATTGAAGTGTCAATATTTGATTTTTTATGGAATGGAAAAGATAAAATCAAACGGAGTACTATGTTTTTAGATTACGATAAGGGAGGTCTTAAATTGACAGATTTTCAATTATTTATTCGAACACAAAGAGTCATGTGGATGAAAAGACTTATAACAGGAGATTCAAATATGATTTGGAAACGTTATTTTAAATACCTGACTAGAAAATATGGCGGCCTATTGATTTTTTTCAGTAATGTATCGCCAGATTTACTTGCACTGTCATTACCAGATTTTTACCGTAGCATGCTGGAGGCTTGGCTGGGGACAAAAGCCTTTTTGCTTAAGAACGAAATTTCAAAAAGAAATCAAATTATTTACAATAATAGATGTATCCGCATTCAGGGGCAAATATATTTCCATGAAGACTTATTTCTGAAAAATGTTTTTAAAATACATCATATTGTTGATAAGAAAGGTGAATTGAAATCTATCACAGAATTTAAGAAAATGGGTTTAAACAACATAGAAATAAATATAATAAAACAGTTATATGAAGGCATTCCATTCTCATGGAAAACTCTTTTGAATATATATGAACATCCATGTGAGGATACTGAATTAAGTTTAGAATTCATTATTAACGGAAACCCTCACTCTTTGCAAGGCATAACATCAAAATATATCTATAGTATATTGTTAAAAATGAGAACGGAAAAATCTTATGCTACATGCAACTTAGAACGTACATACAATATGGTCGAAAATGACACGAGAACAATTTTCTTAAGACCCCGAAAATCCACTCTAGACAGAAAGCTGAGGGAATTTCAATATAAAATGTTATATAATTTAATTTATACAAATAAGCATCTATACACTTTCAAACATGCAGTGAGCAATCTTTGCTCCTTTTGCAATAAACACGAAGAAACCTATGAGCATCTGTTTTTTACCTGTGAAAAGGACTGCGGTGACCTTTTTGATTTATCAGCGTTAAAAAATCTACATTGGCAAGAAATTCATATCGGGATGAAAAGATCTAATGCGGGAGAAGAACAACTGTTAAATCACATTATTCTTTTAACAAAACATATGATTTTTAAATATAGTTCAACTAAAAATAGACCCCCAATTCCTCAAGAAATTAAAAAAAGAATTATAGAAAATAGGCAAGAAGAAAAGGAATTAGCGGGGGAGAGAGGCACTTTAACACTTCACTTCAAAAAATGGGACAACTTCCATAGTTAAGGACGGCGAGGCAAATACTTCTTTCTCAGACTCAGACATTTTTTTTTTTTTTTTTTTTTTTTTTTTTAATATATAATTTGGTCTTAAGGAAAAGGAAGAGACAGGATTTCCAACAAATATGTAGATGTGAATGCTCGGGAAGGGAGGGGGGATTTGTTGAGATTTGGAATGAAGGGGGGAGGGGGATATGTCAGTTTGTATGTGTGTCTGAGTATGTGAGCGTGTGTGGTGTGTCTGTCTGTCTGTAGGTAACTCTTTGATTTATAATATTCGTTCAGTATAATTCAATGTAAATATTATGTACTGTGTATTAAACTATCTTAAGTATTTTTGAGAGATGTACAATTTTCTTTATATTTTGATATATGTAAATCAATGAAGCTGTATGTTTGTTTGTTATATATTTTGTACTGAATGAATACAATAAAACAATATTACAAAACAAAAAAAAGAATGAAAATAAATGATAATCATTCCTTCGAGCGATTTTACTCCAGCATATAAATTATTTATATATCTACAT
Organism: Strongylocentrotus droebachiensis; assembly: GCA_035222895.1. NCBI lineage: Eukaryota > Metazoa > Echinodermata > Echinoidea > Camarodonta > Strongylocentrotidae > Strongylocentrotus > Strongylocentrotus droebachiensis. The sequence goes on from JAVYIG010006580.1 coordinate 79,498, forward strand.
TGAAATTCATGAATACATTGATAATAAAGCATTTCACTACCTCATGTATTATTGATTTGAGAGACAGCGTTTTACTCTACAACAAATAATAGTTTGGAATGAACGTGTGACTCACCATAACAAAACCTTCATTTGGAACGGGTGGATGTTACAGGCTGTCTCTTATATCATGGAATTGATCTTTGTCAATTAATCTGTCTATACTAACAAAGCAAGTAAGCAAATAATTACCGAGTAGTCAGGTAAAAAAAGAAAAACACTCAAACATTCAAACAAACAAACAAGAATATAAATGAAAAATATTCGTCTATGTGATTTTACTCCAACTTATAAAAGCAATTAAAACATCTGCAGAATAATAACCCTGAAAATATCTTTGATACGTATTTTAATACACTAAATATCGATACAATATTGAATAACATAATTATGAACTCAATTTAGGGAAAACTATAAAGAGAAATCTTTCCCAAATGTAAGCCAGTACACTTGATTACAGATATGCTGCAAATGACCAAATACCTTTCAATTTAAAGATAATGAAAACTATTTAACGATACAGGCAAATATTTCATGCATGACAAATGAAAGTTTTGTCATGTCCACGTTATCAACACTCTGGAAATAAACAAACATACAGTCTAGATAATACTCATACTTTACAACAAGGAATCCTTTTTTCTAATATTCTGATAACTCTAAACAGTATCGGACCAAATAAACCAGCAATGAAAATAAAACATAATCATTCATCGGAGCGATTTTACTCCAACTTATCAAACTTCAGTATTTGTATCTACATTGAAATTCATACGTACAATGATAACACATGAGCATTTCACTACCTTATGTAATTTGATTTATTTTACAAACACCGTTTTAGACTAGATACAGCAGGATAGTTGTACAGTTCGAACTGAACATTGATGTACTATAACAAAACCTTTTTTGGGGAACGGATGGTTATTTCAGACTTTCTCTTTTAAACACTCTTCGATTTTCTTTTCCATCGCCAGAGTAGTTGTTAATTATTATAATCAACTCAGGGTCAATTTCAATGCCCTGATGTATACCCAATATCAATCATGTTCGGATTTGGTTGTACATCGTGGTGATGTTCACCTTTCTCATAAAGTGATGGACAAAGATAATGAAATTGCCTTCCCTTTGATTTTCGAAAGCCTTTGCGTCAGAATAAACTAATACTAAAATGCAATTAACACCAGATATTCATAACCATGAGCCTGCATAGGTATTTACACTTACGTATATGATTATGGGTTTGTGGCAGATGATTGAATATACAAAATGAAGCAAAACACGCTATTTATTCCCCAACGTTTCAAATACTAAACATTGATTTCATTTTCACAACAAAAGTTTCAAGGAAGCACATCGTCTCATATTGAAAAGATTATCTACTCTTAGCATCGGGAATGCAAAGCTCCGAAATGCAAATAAATCTATATAATGTTAAAAATACTATTACGTATCTTTTGTAACATTTTCGCAAAATTTCAAGAATGTTTCCGTAGATACAATTTCAAATAGCTTTACTTTAAAAGATGATAACATGACATAAAATACATTGAATGAATGACATTGAAAAGAAAACTAAACACCAGTTGCCAAGGTATGTATAAGAAAAGGTAACTACAACCAGAAATAAACCATCATGCATGCTATCTATCCTTCAGAAATCATGATGAAAACTATTGTACACTTTTATTACTGTGTAGATTAATATATTCTAATTATATTACAAGTAATGACAATATCACAGTTCAAATCGCTGACCCAAACTTGTGGTTTATTCACAAATACGTTCATCAAATAATAGATTTTGTATGTAATAACTCGAAAGATTATAATTACGCTGAAAATAGGTGTGGTCACACTGTTTAGCGAATATTCTAAAAAATTTGACTCCAGGAATTTCTAAGAGTCCGACCACACAACTCTCGAAATTATTCTTACAAAAACTCCTCATGATTTCGCTTATTATTATGTGTATAAAAATAAAAATACACTTAAAATATTGTATCCAACCATATTATGTTCATGAAAATGTATGGTGAAAAAAAGAAAAAAAGATGGAGAAACCAATAAATCAAATCAAATCAAATCAAATCAAATATTCATTTCAATTTGTGAGAAATTAGATTCCTGTCATTATCATTCCAGGGCCGTGTAACATAACTAATTATGATCAATTGAATCTCCTCAAAAATAATTGTATCTCCTCCAATCAATCGTATTTTGTTTAAACAATGAATCTTAAATAACAGTATTTAAGTCACTGATAAATACAATCCATGTTGAGATAAAACCTTCAGCAAGACACAATACATTTGATTTTCAGTATATTTTTCATGTTAAATTTAGGGCCTTTTGCCAGTATGACCTCAAACTTTGGTAAGAAGTTTGTCGTGTGAATTAATAAAATAGTGAATCCGGGACGCGCGCGTTTCGTTGATACTATATACGGGTATGTTTAACCTGTAATGTGAACGTAAAATGGATACTCCGCGAATATTATTACATTTTCTGAGATATTTTTAACAACACGTAATGTATGCATTTCGCCTTCTGACTATTGGAATACAACAAGTAACAGGTTTATGGAATAATTTGTAACGAGGCACTTAAAAATATTTGTGCATTAATTTTGATTACATTACGAAAATGGCCTATTAATTGCACATGGACCGGTATACAAGCCTGAACCGGTCCTAAAGGCTAAACCCCTCAATATTTTCAAATGCAGTCTCTCCCTATGCACTGGGCCAAGAATACTTCTTAATTCCTTCCCTAACCGATCGAGTTACATTTATTTAACCCATTCGTAATATCAACCAATAAACGATATTAAACAAAATATCAAGAATAAGATGGATAAAGAAGGGAAACATGGAGAGAGAATTATTGCCTGCTGCAAAGTTTTTCGAATCAACATTCTCTTCGATCATTTTTCTCCACTTTATTGGGATTTGTATGATGTTAGGAAAATAATAAACAATAAATGTAGCATTCTTCCACAAAAGCATTGATCAAACTCAAATAGATCGTTTTATGATTGATTTAGAGGCTGAATAGCTTTTTAAATACAAGAATATTGTCTCTATCGCAGGCAATCATTTTCCCTGAAGACGTCATCATCACTCGAGACATAAGAAGGTGACTGCTCAAGTCAAATCCCTCCGCCGGTATTGTTGATAGAGGGAATGATGCTACCTTTCTCTTCTTCATATCACCCTCACTCATCACCTGATCAATCACACACGTCGTGCACTCATCATCTGATGTCACGACGTAGAGGTCGTCTGTCTTAGGATCAACGCAGACATTCAGGATGATATCATTGTGGGGGATTTCCCTTTGAGCACCCTCTCTGTCAATGATGAGGGCTCTGCGATCTATTGGTGAGGGTTTAGCGATGACGTGGCCTGATGACAGCATATCACACCTCCATATATTCTCTTTACACGTGATGGTATTGATAATCGTACCATCAGCTGGGTTGATGACGTATATCTTAAACTGACCCGCCTCAGCAGCGATGATCATCCCATCCGGGTCAGCTGCAACATTCACCCGTGTGATACCACCCCTCGTGTTTCTTGGTATTGTGACGTCATTGATGAGCTTCCACTGTCTGCCATACACACTGATGCATCCATTCAAACTGTCCCCTGTACTACCTAGGTACACTTTACCGCATACTACCTTGTCATCATTCAGCACTACACATGACCCAACCCATGATGTATCACTACCGTTTATCACTCTCTGAGTATGTTTAGTCTTCAAATTTAACATGTATGTATGTCCACCACCTACTCGGTTATCTGTGATGATCACATTGCATTCATCTATGCATCCTACAATGTACGGGTATGTGATGTCATTTGTCACATTGATTGTATCAATGAGCTTCCACTCGCCATCATACCCATCAATCCTCCCATCATACATCATCTCCCTCCCAGCACCCTTCACAAACTTCACACCTGATACAACACGATTCATTTCTTTCACCTCACCCTCATTCAGTGGCTTTTTTAGATTATCACTAACTGATGTGTTTACACGATGCCCGTCTTTGACAATATTTTGATCGTCTTCGAGTACCGAGTCAAGTGTCTGGTTTGCATTCTCTGTAGTTTTCGTGTCATCTTTCCATGATTTCTCCATCTCGCCAACCTTTCTCTCTATCTCTTGAGCGATGCTTTGAATGTCAGCATGAAGATCGCATTGTTTATTATTTATTGGTTCTTGTCTTTTCTCTGCATTTGTGTTGTTTTCTTGGCGTCGCTTCTCTCTCTCCTCATTGTTCTTTCGAATCTTTTCCTGGATCTTTTGAATCTCCTCTTGAAGTTTTTGGTTTTTCCCATCAATCTCCAGGTCAATTTTAGCTGCATCATTCTGTTCCCTGGCTTTGTCTCTTGCAATCGCCTTTTCGATTACGGAATCAACCTCATCTTTGATACTTTGTAGATGTTCGTCGACGTATTGCCTACACTGACCAATGTGCTTTCCACGGACTCGACATAACTCCAACTTCTCCATCACCTTATCCTTCAGAATGTTGAGCTTAGCTTTATTTTCCATGATTGACTCCTCTAAATCCTGTCGCTCGCAAGGCCTTTCATGATGATATATCATTGCGCATGAAACACATAAAGCTACGCCATGTGTTTTGCAATACATATCAATATGTTTATCATGTTTCTCACAATACAGATTAGGCCCACCCTTTCTTGCTTTTCTGATGCATTCCTTTTTAGAGGCGCAGTCATGGCAGAGCTTCTTCTTCTCCTTCACATAGAAAGTAAGATCTGCATTCGCATTGCAGTCGTCCCCTTCACAGACGCCCTCTACAGAGCTGAATTCAGAAGCCATGCTGATCAGAGTATTGACCTGTCGACAAAATTGAACCAAGAAAACATGTTTACTTCAAGAAAGTTGAAGGGGCAGAGGCGGCGGAGCGACTTCCAAAGTGGGGGGGGGGCACCAACAAAAAAGGGCACTTTCTGGGAAAAAGGGCACCTACAAAGGGAAATCTCAAAGCGAAAATAAACAATTTTTAGACATTGGTATATACCCCTGAAATTTGATTACATTATCAGGGATGATTTCAATATTTGTTTCTCTTTATACATCGTATAAAATATTGCTTTTTAAAGCATCATACCTTGCAGTTGGGTGTGATGGTCGAAAAAATCATTTGCGAGCGAGGAAAAATATAAGATTTGTGAGGTCACAGTGCGAAAACTACATCTTATAAAGAGGAAAAAATCAATCCTCATCGGGTTATAAATAAGCACATTTTCATAACAGCAAACTGAAAAGACCTTTGATAAGTAACATAATTATAACATCTATAAATGTGAGCGAGCGTAGCGAGCGAGCTTTGGAAGATATTGGTCTTAGTCGCTTGAAATTAGGGGCACGTTTAATGATGAGAGGAAAGGGGGACACTTATCGAAGGGATAAGACACTTATTCGAAAATAAAAGGAGCACGTGTCAAAGTACAAAGGGTTATTATCAGAGGTGAAAATGGAGCACTCACCAGGGATGAAAAGGCACTTATGAGAATGGAAATTGGGCATTTGTCGACGGAAAAGAGGCAACCATGAGATTTTGATAGGGGCATTTATGAAAAAGGGATAGGTTCCTCATAAGAAAGGAAAAGGGGCACGTATCATTGTTAAAAAAGGTTAATTATCAGAGGTGAAAAGGGGCACTTATCGCACCTGAAAAGGGGCAAACACCATATATGAAAGAGGCACTTATGAGAATGAAAAAGCGGCACTAATGATAAAGGGAAATTTGCATTTGTTGAAAGAAAAGGAGCACCGATATTTTGATAGGGGCATTTATTGGAGGTGAAAGGGGGCTTTTATGAAAAGCGGAAATTATGAAGGAAAAAGAGCATTTATTAGGAAGGCAAAGGGGCACGTGTCAAAATAAAATGGGGTGTTATTAGAGATGAAAAGAGCACTTATCAGGAGGAAAAGGGGGCACTTGTCAAAATAAAACGATTGTCTCTCAGAATTGAATAGGGTCATTTACCAGACATGAAAAGGAGCACTAGTAGGAGAATGAAAAAGGACTATTTTCATAGGTGAAAAGGGGCATTTATGAAAAGGCGAAGGGCTCTTTGTTAAATGGGGGCACTTATCATAAGAAAAAGGGGCACTTATTAGAAAGGAAAGGGGGCGCATGTGAAAATATAAGGTGCGCTTATCCGAGTTAAAAAGAGGTAGTTATTAAAAGGGAAAGGGGCACTTCTTACAAAGGAAAAGGGGCAATTGTCAAAGTAAAAGGGGCACCTCTAAGATTTGAATAGGGCAATTATCAGAGGTGAAGGAGGCGCTTAACAAAATTGAAAAGGGGCGCTTCTCGTTTCCGAAAAGAGGCACTTACTAGAGATTAAAAAGGGCACTTATGAGAATGGAAAATAGACACTTATTGCAAAGGAAACTGGGAACTTGTCTGGGAAGAGAGGTACGTGTCAAAATAAAAGGGGCACATATCAGAGGTGGAAAGGAGAGGGGGCACTTTTAAAAATTAACAGGGGCACATATCAAAGTAATAGGGGGCTGAATAGCTTTTTAAATACAAGAATATTGTCTCTATCGCAGGCAATCATTTTCCCTGAAGACGTCATCATCACGCGAGACGTCAGAGAAAAATAGTATTTCATAGTTAAACCAGTTTTTGCATTGTTGTATTGATTACAACCACATCCACGTGTTCCAACACACCATTCTATGTACTAACACATCAAGATAGGATGAAATCTATCAGTCAGTGTAACATAATGAAACTTTGTATAGTCAATAATACTCACAGTCTTTGAGAGATGGAGCCAGCGGCTTGACGTTGAGGAAATGAAGGACAAGAAACGTCAAAGAAAACAGGCTCCAACGTACGTCGCCAGTAGATAGACGTATACGCAGTTCCTAGTTCTTTTTATGAAAATTGAGTTCATGAAACAAAGCCTACAATAAAATCATTTTGTAGAGGTCATTTTTTAGTTCAAAGTATATATTTTGTTCTTGATCACGAGAAACATCAAAGAGCACAATCTGCAATATTGTCAGTAGATATACGCATAGGCATATGCGGTTCCGAGTTATAGAAATCAAAATCGAGTTCGTAATAAAGCACGTAGGCCTATATCATAACATTATGTTTCAGGGGTAAATATTTAAGTTCAAAGTATTTATTTGTTCGTGATTATGTGTCTAACTTGCTAATATTGACATTCACGATGATGAAATACTACGGAAGAAAATTCAATATTGAGCTGATAACCTTTCCGCGATGACGGTTACATTTTTGTGTTAATTATTAATATCGGTTCAGCTAATAATCACCTGCATATTTGGGGAAAACAAACAAATTTTACAGTACGCCCAGGGCCATGTTTCATAACAAGTGCCAAAATTCAGTGACAGATTTGCTGACAGCCAATCAAGTGCAGTGATTTCAATAGCTTATAACAGTAATAACTTGTTGCAATGTTGACAGTCTTGTGACTGCTGGTCTCCCGGTATAACTGATACTGATAGAGATGTGTAGAGTTACCAATAATTTTAAGTCATTAATAGAAAAATGACTTTAAAATGGAGGACAATGAACTCAATCTGTGTCTTAGTTCACACAAATTAACTCCTGTTAATTTTGATGATGTTCTGCAAACCAAAACTGAAAATGCATTTTCTCTTACACATGTCAATATCAGATCTTTGAATAGAAATATAGAAAACCTAAAACTGTTATACGAATGTAGTATCAAATCAAAATTTGATATAATATGTTTATCTGAAGTGTGGAGCGTACCAGACACATCCATCTTGGGCATACAAGGCTATACTTTAGAGGTGAAATGCCGCAATCATACTTTAAGAGGTGGAGGTGTTGGTGCATACATTCACTCTTCCCTTAAATACAGGCTTTTGGGAAATTTTGAAGTAGCACATGCTGAATCACTTTGGTTGGAAGTAGTAATTAATGAAAAGAAGATCATTATTGGTGTCATCTATCGCAAGCCAAATACAGATATTCATGAGTTTCAGGATAGTCTGTTAAGTATTGTACATGATCTGAAATTAGACAAAAGTCAATGTGTGCTAACTGGAGACTTCAATATCAATCTTCTAGGCGATGAAATGGCAGCTGATAACTTTCTCACCTCCATGCAATGTATCGGCATGCATCAATTGATTAATTTTCCTACTAGAGTAACGCAACATGGCTTCTCTTTGATTGATCATATATATACCAATATGAATGTTCCCAGTATTCATGCAGGAATAATTGAATCTGACGTTACAGACCACTTTCCGATCTTTACCATTTTTAAGTCTAATATACAATTTAAGAAAAAGTCTTGCCGAGGAAAATTAATGTCTCGTTCTTACAAGAACTATGATGTTACAAAATTCCATGCTGAGCTTGCCAACATAACATGGGAATCAGTTTATGCAGCGGATGATGCTGATCTCGCATACTCCCGTTTTTGTGAAATCATGACAAAAGTGTGTGATGAGCATGCACCAGTTGTAGCTCAACACGGTAAAAGGAGAAAGAACGAACCTAAGAAACCTTGGATTACAAAAGCTATAATGAATTCCATAAAAAAGAAACATACAATGTATTCACAGGTTCTTGCCACCAACCACAATCCTGTCTATTTAACAACATACAAGAAGTACAGGAATAATTATGTTAACTACAATAATCAGAAACTCAAAGAGAAATTACTATAGTAGGATATTCCTTGAAAATAAGGGTGATACTAGCAAAACATGGAAGACTGTAAACGAGATTTTAAGTGGTGGAAACAATTCGTTTAAGCCAACAGTGGTCGATAAATTGTGTGTGAATGATACTGGTACTAATGAAACCCTGTGTAATGAACAAGATATTGCAAATGCATTTAATGACTTCTTTGTTAATGTTGGTCCAAATTTGGCGAATGCCATACCAAACACAAATCGTAATACAGAGAAAGTTTTAGACGATGGTGTAGACAAATCTTTCTTCTGGAAACCAGTTACTGAGACTGAGGTTAACAACCATTTAATAGCCTTGAATGTAAAGAAAGCTAGTGGGTATGATAATATGCCAATCAAGCTGATAAAAGATGCTGTGCACTATGTAACTTCTCCCCTTACATTTATTTTCAATCTGTCTTTCACCTCTGGTAAATTCCCAGATGCCTTTAAAATAGCAAAAGTGACACCTGTTTATAAGAAAGGACCTAAAGATGAAGCAGGAAATTATAGACCTATTTCAGTATTACCTGTTCTTGGGAAGGTTTTTGAAAAAATTGTAAATAATAGGCTTCTTGACTTTCTTGAAAAAAATCATGTATTATAATGAGCACCAGTATGGCTTCCGTAAAAAATACAGTACAAAATTGTCAATGATAAATTTAGTTAACACTTTGAGGAATTCAATGGATGAGGGAAGAATCACACTTGGGATATTTGTAGACTTTAAGAAAGCATTTGATACAATTAATCATGATATTTTATACAGCAAACTTTCACACTATGGAATACGAGGAATAGCATTACAGTGGTTTAAGGACTATTTTTATAGAAGATTTCAATTTGTACAGTACGGAAATGTAACATCTCCCATGCTGCCTTTAACATGTGGTGTACCGCAAGGCTCTGTCCTAGGCCCAACGCTTTTCCTACTTTATATTAATGATATGCCATTTGCTACACGTTACTTTAACTTTCGACTCTTTGCGGATGACTCAAACTTATTCCATACATTTCCTGAAGGGCAAAAAGAAATTGATATGACTGAAGTGAACACAAATCTTCAAATTGTTTCAGACTGGTGTAATGCTAATAAACTGACAATTAATTTACAAAAGACGAGTTATATGCTAATAAGAAACCAGAGACGGCAGATTAATGTTCAAGGGCAACTGGCTATATCAGAAGCTGAAATAATAGAAGTTGATTCTTCGCTCTTTGTTGGGATAAAGATTGATAAACACTTGACTTGGAAACCCCACATACAAATGGTTAATAAATGCATCAGACAAAAAGTAGGAATCCTCTTCCGCTTACGGCATTTTGTGCCTAGAAATATCCTAGTGTTGTTGTATAAAACCTTTATTCAACCTCATATATCATACGGAATTGAAGTGTGGGGGAGCATTTACAAGTCTCACTTAAATTGCATACTGTATACACAGAAGATGGCCATACGGACAATCACATTTAGCCATTTTATGAGTCGTTCAGCACCATTGTTTTACGAATTGAAAATCTTAGATATTAACAAGTTCTATGAGTTGTCTCTATGTACATTTATGTATGACCTATAGTACATAATAATTTACCTCACTGTTTGACGGATTATTGTGATAAAATTGAGCATAGATACAATACAAGAAAAAGAGAAAAGGGCCATCTACGTATACCACTGTATAAAACAACACAAGGCAAATTTTCAGTAACTTGTGTAGGAACCCGATTATGGAATGAACTTCCCGATGAAATCAAAAACAAAGGGTCTAGAAACACTTTTCGTAAACATCTCAACGATTACTTGATGAATAAGTGATTGAATTATGCAAGTACACATGTATATATTGTAAATAATCTCCATATTACATTTTTGTTTTTGTTTTTTGTCAAAAAAATGCAATTTTTTGTATAAATAATCTGTAGATACATGTATCTATGACTTTTTAACCTGGTATATCCTCTTCATAATTATATTTGGAGTGTAGAAATTGTGCTACGGTATTACTCAACATGTATACTTCTACTGTCAAGTTTTATTTTTTGATAATGATATATTTATTTTTGCCAAGTGTGTGGCCAGACTCGACTAGCACATGTGCTATTATTTGGCTCCTTTTCATCACCTTCTATATTCTATGAGAAAAGACATATGTCTAGCATATCAATACTTTGTTAGGTTTTTCTATTATGATCTATAATATTCATTTATGAACATGTACCATTCACGATGTATTCAAATGTTTAATCACTGATGTTATTGATGATGAATAAATAAAATAAAATCAAATCAAATCAAATCTATCACCAAGAGTCCACTCAGAGTATGCATAGGTGACATAGCCCTCCTATTCAAAATGAGTCCATTTAACGTCCTTTTCTAGGACGGAGAGTTTCTCATTGAAACTTGTCCTACGTCTATACCTGGGAGTTGAGGTGGGGTGGGGTGTGGGATGTGTCACATTAAAGTAAGGCGGGGGCGTCAATCATCTGCCTGGCTTGGATTCGAACCTATGACCTTTGGTTCGACAGACTGACGCTCCTCCGACTTAACCTTCCCACGTTGGATGAGGGAGAATCAGAAAGATTTTAACATGTTTCCAATCAATTTTGATTTCATAATAATCATCATATCTCGCAGCATGTCTATAGACTATTAGGCCCCCGGAAACAAACAATACAATTGTGCCCTGCCAAAACTTACCCACTCAAAAATACAAACCAGTTAATACATTGACCCGTTGGCGTAATCCATCGCACTTTATTCTTACATAAACAATGGAATAATAGATTATGGATTCTGGATCTACAAGACAAATAATTGATGGTGCAATATATGGACCTGGGATTGTTTACAATCGTTTGATAAAAGAATGTCTACTTCCAACCCTAAGAAAATATATATATACATTTTTAATCGCTTTTTATTCGTTTTCTACGAAATAATGGGCTTATTTGAATCCTGGACTGTTTCTGAAAACCATAATTATTTCTATTATAAAATTTAGGAATTTAGATTATGGATAGCCTGTCGTTTGTAGACCTTGTACGAAGTCAGTTTCATTAACAACTACTTATTGAAGTGAGTTTGGCTAACAGGTTTGGCTCATCATTTTGTAAAAGTAGAACATTGCATGAGTAAGAATTCGCACTAAAACATTGCAGATATATGAATGTCTTCTTCTATTTTGCATATGAATGTGGAATTAAAGTAAAGCCCTTCTGAATCTCAATATGAGGAATAACTATATAACTACGATTTGTTTGTTGTTTTATTCTTTGGGATTCAGAGGCTGAAAGAGATAAAGGGAGTGTGGAAAGACAGGCAGAAAGAGAGAGAGAGAGGGACGGGTAGACAGGGAGAATGAGAGAGAAAGAGAGGGAGAGAGAGAGAGAGAGATGAAGGGAGAGAGGGAGAAAGAGAGAACAAAACATAGATGAGAGAGAGAGATAGGGAGATAGCGAGAGGAGAAAAGAAAGAAAGAGATAAAAGAGAGATAAAATATGGGGAGAAAGAGAGAGAGAAAGAGAGCAAGTATGAGAGAAAGAGAAAGAGGGAGAGAGAGAGAAATAAAGAGGGAGAGGGATTTAAAGAAGAGGAATACAGAATGGGAACGATTTTTATGTGTATGTGTATTTGTTTGCTGGCATACTGGTATGTTGTAGACATGTGAGGAGGGAGGATTTGAGGGATGGAGAGAGACGGAAAGAGAGAGAGAGAGAGAGAAGATAAGAAAGATAATGGAGAGATAGCAAACGAAAGAGAGAGAGAGGGGGGTTAGGAAGTGGAAGACAGATGTAGAGCAATTTCTAGAAAAGGTGTATGAATGTCTTCTTCTTTTTGTCATATGAATGTTGAATTGAAGTAAAGCCCTTCTGACTCTCAACAGAAGGAGTTATTATCTCACTGCGATTTGTTTGTTCTTTCATTCTTTGGGATACAGAGGCTGAAAGAGATAAATGGAGTGTGGAAAGATAGATAGAGAAAGAGATAGACGGAGAGAGATGGAGAATGAGAGGGAGGGAGGGAGGGAAAGAGAGAGAGAGAGAGAGAGGGAGGGAAAGAGATGTATAGACAGAGGGGAAGAACAAAACATAAAGGGGAGAGAGAGAGGGAGATAGCTAGAGGAGAAAAGAAGGAAAGAGAAAAAAAGAGATTTTAAAAAAAAATGGGGAGAAAGAGGGAGAAAGTAGGAGAGAAAGAGAGAGAGGGAGAGAGAGAAATAAAGAGGGAGATGGATTTAAAGTAGATGAATACAGAATGGGAACGATTTATATGCGTATGTGTATTTGTTTACTGGCATACTGGTATGTTATAGACATATGAGGAGGGAGGATTTGAGGGATGGAGGGAGAGGGACAGAGAGAGAGATTGGGAGAGAGAAAGACAGAAAGAAAATGGAGAGATAGCGAACGAAAGAGAAAAAGGGGGTTAGGAAGTGGAAGACAGAGGTAGAACAATTTCTAGAAAAGATGTACTGGCATACTGGTATGTTAAAGACATATAATAGAAATTTAAAGAGAGAGGTAATTATACATTATAACATGTTAAAGGTATTTGTGACACACGAAATAACGAGTCTGTCAGGAGCTGCTCGTGAAGTGATGGGTACTTTTATTTAGAAAGAAAACTGACACATGATAGAGATAAAGACCGTGGATTAGACAATCAGTCCACATCATGAACAAGAGTTCTTTGAAAATAATATCGCTAGTGACGTTCGTTTGTCTCGCAATGTATGGTCAACAAGGGATCTAAAAGATCACTACGTTTCATGCGCCATGTTGACCATACATTACGAGATAAATGAATGTCGCTAGCGATATTATTTTCGATACTACATCCGCAATGAATAATATATTTAGCAAGAGTTCTTTGTTTTAATAAAATAATCACATCTGAACCAATCATACATGTTTCATGTATATGTGATAATCTTTCATTGGAAAGCAAGCATACGAAAGAAGAAAAATTCCTAAACCTGAACATATGAAAGCCAGCAATTAATTATATTTCCTTGTGTAATAATACTTGGGCGAATTCAAGCAACGTTGATACTTTTGTTACAGAAAGGAAAGTCATGCGTTTAGTCCCTACTTCTTTATACCGCCATCACTCCGATCCTTTGTTTGCCAAATTATACTCTACCAGCTGATGATATAAGATATTCTACAAATACAGTTTTGATATTCTGCTTACACAAGTTGTACTGTCTTTCTACATGTACTTCCATTATATGTTTAAGGTAGTGTATCCCTTTTGCAGCCAACATCGAAAGTTGTAGAACTTTGCAGGAATTATGAATATGTCGCGTATGTCCTATTTGTGAAATTTGAACGTTATCAGTGTCCTGGTATCAAATTATGCAAGGAAACCCGCTTACTTTCTAGACCTCACTGACAGACACTATTGACTGACTGACTAACTTTTTTTTTCTTTGATAATAAAATACATAAAATATATGAGCTGTATTTGCTACGCAAAATTTTCGAAACCCCTGCGAAAATTCCTATCGGTCGATATAATTCCATATTAAAGGCAATTACCAGTTCCAATCTTTTCACGGGTTTTTTAGTTGGTATTATCTCATGTTTACCATAGGATTCACACAAGTTTATACTTTCAGCCTGCAAAAGGGACACACCACCTTTAAATCTGAATAAAAAATATCATTACTTTCCTACAAGACAAACTAAAATAAAACTGTACCCTCAACCAGTGATGTAAATAAAGTACTTCCGTTTTACATCTTGTATATACGTGTATGTGAAATATTATCATATTAGATCAAACAATAACATATATTATAATATAATGAAAGGAAACGCTGAGTTGTATTATCAATAATTATAATAATAATGATGATGATAATAATGATAATGATTGTAATGATAACGATAATAATCTTAATGATAATAATAATAACAAAAATAATAATAATAACAATATTAATAGTCAAATTTATATAACACTTATAGCACGTACATGCTGTTATGTGTGTACTTTATCTACATTATGCATATGTACATTTTATTTTATTCATTTTCTATATTATCAGATCAAACAATTGAAATCAAATACTAATATACGCAAATCGGACCATAAGAAAAGGCTATGCTATAACTATCAAACGGGTATTAATATATTTCATGGAGCAGTAAGTACATTTAAACAGTATAATGTTGTCTTTATTTTAGAGACAACATTTTACTCTACATCAAATAATAGTTTGGACTGAACATGTGACACACCATAACAAAACCTTCATTTCGAAAAGGTGGTTGTTTCAGTCAGCTGTCTCTTTAATCATAGAATTGATCTTTGTCAATTAATCTGCCTATATTAACCAAGCAATTAGGCTAATAGCTAATAATTACCGGGTAGTCAGGTAAAAAAAAAAAACAAGCAAACAAACCAAGAATGTAAATAATACATTTTAGTCTACGTGATTTTAAAACTAATGCAATTTAAACATTGAATAATAACACTAAAATATCTTTGATACATGATGGCATTACGTATTTAACTACACTGTGTATACGTACATGTATATAAAAACAATTAAGAACATATGAACTCATGATAGGGAAAGCGTTATGATACATCTTTCCCAAATGTAAGCAATTCCAATCGATTACAGATACGCTATAAAAGACCAAGTACCTTACACTTCAAAATTATATTTTACAATACAGGGATATATATTTTATGCATGACAAAATGAAAGTAACGCTGTGTTGTGGGTATCAATAATCTTGACAAAAACAAACAAACAGTTTCGATCGAATTCACACTATACCACAACGGATCTATTTTTTTTAATACATTTCTGATAACTTTTAACAGTATATCGGACCAAAAATACCAAGAATGAAAATAAAACATCAGCATTCCTCCGAGCGATTTTACTCCAACATATAAATTATTTATATATCTACATTGAAATTCATGAATACATTGATAACACATAATCATTTCACTACCTCATGTATTATTGATTTTAGAGCCAGCATTTTACTGTACAACAATAGTTTGGAACGGGTGGTTGTTACAGGTTGTCTCTTATATCATGAAATTGATCTTTGTCAATATATCTGTCTATACTAACAAAGCAAGTAAGCAAATCAATTATCGAGTAGGCAGGTAAAAAGAAAAACACACAATCAAACAAACAAGCAAGAATGTAAATAAAACATAATCGTCTAAATGATTTTACTCCAACTTATAAAAGCAATTGATACATCTGCAGAATATTAACCCTGGAAATGTCTTTGATACGTATTTCAATACACTGTATATTTATAAAATGTTGAAGAACATACGAATTCATATTAGGGAAAACTATAAAGAGAAATCTTTCCCAAATGTAAGCAATTACACTTGATTACAGATACGCTGCAAATGACCAAATACCTTTCACTTTAAAGATAATGAAAACTATTTAACAATACAGGCAAATATTTCATGCATAACAAATGAAAGTTATGCCGTGTCCACGTTATCAACACTCTTGAAATAAACAAACATACACTAGATGATATTCATACTGTACAACAAGGAATCTCTTTTCTAATATTCTGATAACTCTAAACAGTATATCGGACCAAATAAACCAGCAATGAAAATAAAACATAATCATTCATCGAAGCGATTTTACTCCAACTATAAAGTTTTAGTATTTGTATCTACATTGAAATTCATACGTACAATGATAACATATGAGAATTTCACTACCTTATGTATTTTGATTTATTTTACAAACACCGTTTTAGACTAGATACAGCAGGGTATAGTTGTACAGTTCGAACTGAACATAATTATGATGTACAATAACAAAACCTTTGGGGGGGGGGAATGGATGGTTATTTCAGACTTTATCTTTTAAACAATCTTTGATTTTGTTTCCATCGCCAGAGTTGTTGGTATAATTATTATAATCAACTCAGGGGCAATTTCAATGCCCTATTGTATATCCAATATTAATCATGTTTGGACTACGTTTCACATCGTGGTAATGTTCACCCTTCTCAAAAAGTGATGGACAAAGGCTCACAAAGCTGATGAAATTGCCTTTCGTTGATTTTCAAAAGTCTTTGCGTCAGAAGAGACCAATATTAAAATGGAATTACCGCCAGATATTCATAACCATGAGATCAAAAGGGTATTTACAAATTTACACTTGGGTAGATAAATTTGAGTTTGTGGCAGATGATCGAATATACAAAAACGAGGCAAAAACACGCTATTAATCCAATAACGGTTCAAATATTAATCATTGATTTCATTATCACAACTCAAGTTTCAAGGAAGCACATCGTCTCCTAATGAAAAGACTATCTAATCTTAACAACGGGAATGCAAAGCTCCGAAATGCAAATAAATGTATATAATGTTAAAACTTCTATTACGTACCTGTTGTTACATTTTCGCGAATTGTCATGACTGTTTTAAATAGTTAACTTTAAAAAATGGAACATGACATAAAATACATTGTATAAATGAAATTTCAAAGAAAACTAAACACCAGTTGCCAAGGTATGTACACGCAGGCGCGAACGCAGGGGGGGGGGGGTTGGGGTTAACCCCCCCCCCCCCTTGAGTTTTGTTTGTATATTCCTAAATTTTCTGAGATATTTTTCAACAATATGACCTTCAACACTTTGTATATCCATTTCAATAATTATCTGCACTGTTCTCTAAATTGGGATCGTCCGCAACGTATTGAGCCAGGATTTAGGGACTAAAACTCTGCCAAGAGATGTTGTTGTCCACGGTACCCTCGGAATAAAATATGTCCGCAATGCAACGAAATTTTATGCACACAAATCCTTGTAAATGCCTCGTTAAAATTATATAATTCACCTGTTACGAATAATTGTTTTTCAATAGTCAGAATGCGGATACGGAATATTGGAAATAAGAGGTGTGAATGAAACGGATATAGAAGAGGAACGTACATGTAAAGAAAGAATTATTGCTGACTGAATATTTTTACGAATCAACATTCTCTTCAAACATTTTTCTTCACTTTATTGGGATTTTTATGATGTTAGGTAAATGATAAAATGCATGTAGTATTCTTCCACCAAAGTAGTGATCAAAATCGAATTTAAAGATTATTTATGATTAGTTTAGAGGCTGAATAGTTCTTTGAATACGAGAATATTGTCTTAATCGCAAGCAATCATCTTCCCGGATGACGTCATCATCACTCGAGATACGCGAAGGTAATCCCTCCTGTCATTTCCCTCCACCATTCTTGTTGATAGAGGGAATGATACTACTCTTCTCTTCTTCATATCACCCTCACTCATCAATTGATCAATCGCACACGTTTTGAATCCCTCGTCTGATGTCACGACGTAGAGTTCGTCATAAAAACAGGAGTCAAACTCAAATGTTAAAATCTCTAAATGATTAGTTTAGAGGCTAAATAGCTTTTTAAATACGAGAATGTTGTCTCCATCGCAAGCAATCATATTCCCTGATGACGTCATTATCACTCGAGACATCATCAAGTGATCTCTCCCCATATTTCCCTCCATCAGTCTTGTTGATAGAGGAAATGATGCTACTCTTCTCTTCTTCACATCAACTCCACTCATCACCTGATTAATCACATACGTCTTGTGTTCACCATCTGATGTCACGACGTAGAGGTCGTCTGTCTTATGATCAACGCAGACATTCAGGATGACATCATTGTGGGGGATCCCTCTTGGAGCACCCTCTCTGTCAATGATGAGCGCTCTGCGATCTTCTGGCCAGGGTCGAGCGATGAAGTGACCTGATGAAAGCATATCACACATCATTATATTCTCTTTACACGTGATGGTATTGATAATCTTACCATCAGCTGGGTTGATGACGTATATCTTAGACTGAAACGCCTCAGCAGCGATGATCATCCCATCCTGGTCAGATGTAACATCTACCCGTGTGAAATCATCCGTCGTGTTTCTTGGTATTGTGACGTCATTGATGAGCTTCCATCGTCTGTCATACACACTGATGCATCCTGTCAAACTGTCTCCTGGACTACCTGTGAACACTGTACCGCATACTACCATGTCATCATTCAGCACTGCACAGGATCCAATCAATGATGCATCACTACATTTTACTACTTTCTGAGTATGTTTAGTGTTCAAATTTAACGAGTATGAATGTACACTACCTGATTGCATATCTGTGATGATCACATTGCATTCATCCATGTATCCTATAATAAGCGGTGATGTGATTTGATTTCTGACATTGATTGTATCAATGAGCTTCCACTCCCAGTCATACCCATCAATCATCCCATCATACATCATCTCCTTCCCAGCACCTTTCACAAACCTCACACCAGATACAACACGATTGATTTCTTTCACCTCACCCTCATTCAGTGGCTTTTTTAGTGTATCACTAATTGATGTATTCACACAATGCCCGTCTTTGACAATATTTTTATCGTCTTCGAGTACTGAGTCAAGTGTCTCTTTCGCTTGCTCTGTAGTTTGTGTGTCATCTTGCCATGATTTCTCCAACTTGCCAATCTTTCTCTTGATCTCTTCAGCGATGTTCTGAATGTCAGCATGAAGATCGCATTGTTTATAATTGATTGGTTGTTGTCTTTTCTCTGCATTTGCGTTGTTTTCTTCATGTCGCTTCTTTCTTTCCTCATCGTTCTTTCGAATTTCATCTTGCATCTTTTGAATCTCCTCTTGAAGTTTTTGGTTTTTCCCATCAATCTCCTGGTCGATTTTAGCAGCATCCTCCTGTTCTCTGACTTTGTCTCTTGCAATCGCCTTTTCGATTATGGAATCAACCTCATCTTTGATACTTTGCAGATGTTCGTCGGCGGATTGTCGACACTGACCAATGTGCTTTCCATAGACTCGACATAACTCTAACTTCTCCATCGCTTTATCCTTCAGAATGTTGAGCTTTGCTTTATTTTCCATGATTGCGTCCTCTAAATCCTGTCGCACGCATGGCTTTTCATGATGATGTATCATTGCGCATGAAACACATAAAGCTACGCCATGCGTTGTACAATACATATCAATATGTTTGTTATGTTTCTCACAATACAGATTAGGCCCACCCTTTCTTGCTTTTCTGATGCATTCTTTTTTAGAGGCGCAGTCATGGCAGAGCTTCTTCTTCTCCTTCACATAGAACGTCAGATCTGCATTCGCCTTACAGTCGTCTCCTTCACAGACGCCCTCTACAGAGCTCAATTCAGAAGCCATGCTGATCAGAGTATTGACCTGCATAATACAAGAAGATGGAAAGCAATGCACACGGAGAAGGGGAGACAGGCAGACAGGAGAGGAGAATAAGCAGACCAAAAATGAAAAGAAGAAGAGGGAAAGAGAGAAGAGATGGGTGTAATTGAGAGAAGAGAGAAGTATGAGAGTTAGGGAGAGAAATGGGAGAGAGAGAGAGAGAGAGAGAGAAGAGAGAGAGAAAAGAGAGAGGAGAAAGAGAGAGGAGAAAGAGAGGAGAGAGAGAGAGAGAGAGAGAAAAAAAAAAGTTGAGAGCGGTGGGAGGCAGAAGAATAAAATGAAAGGGAAGACAAAAACAAAACGGAGCTTGATAAATAAAATAGAATTACTGACCATCATCATCATCATCATTGAGAGAAAGAGATTGGGAAAGAGAGAAAGAAAGAAGAGAGTAGTTAAAAAAATAATCATCGTCACTTTTTTTACTATCTCGGATAAAACTCTTTACATGTTTCAAATATGGTTTCAGTACAATATCAATCAGGTTGCTTAGACGGTGAGTAGGACATACTGGTCCGGCAACTATTGGTCTCATTTTAAAGTCCACATCAGATCCACATTGTACGAAAGAGCTTTTCTGTTTTAAACGTTTTCTTTCATGCGGTTAACTCTTTGTCTGCTTGTTTGATGCCTAATTGCCTATATCGTCATCTTTCATCAAACTTTTCAGTGCAGATGATTCGTTAGTAGACAAGTTATTTCTATGTTGGTACATATCATAGTTCTCACTAAAAGTATTTAAGAAATCAATATATTTCTTTGGCGTTGGATTTCTGTTTCGTTCTGGATAGAAATTACTTTTTCCTATAGCAATATGATTGTTTTCGACATTCTTTCCTTACATTAAATTTTCGTATGTTTGCCTCTAGCACTTACTCGCACTAACTTGAAAATATATCCAGTACAACACTGTCTAGCAATATACAGTCGTTTCTCCTTTTACATTTTTATCCTACTTCCGTGTTTAAAATTCCCCATCAAAGCAACACAAAATATATTTCACCCAGTATTTACGTATAAGTTGCTTTTCTGACCTGTGTAATGTAAATTCCCAGAGAAAGCTGACCACGTAGATGCTCCTTCGATAATTAAAACGTTGTCCGAAGAAGAACAATCAATCAATATCTAACAGTAATTAATGCGTCAGATGCAATCGTAATGGCGTCTGGTTGTATATAACGGTCCAACTACAGACTATAATGTCTTTTGCCTTTGGTATTGTAGCGGAATCAGGTTGGTTCCGGTGGGTTTTTTTTGCGGAAATAGAAGGATTTCCTCATGTCACAACAGTATGAAGGGTTTGTTGCCATAGCAAACGAAATTATTTCCATTTTTGCATTTTTATGTGGTTTTGTTGTTTATTGGATGACTGATATCTACATCATTATATTAAACACTTCAAGATTTCTTTTATTTTTGTTTACATACAATTTTAATAGCAACCTACATGCATGCATGAGTATATTGCTGAAGTTTAGCAAGCAATAGGAGGAAAAAACACGACAATTGATAGGGCTGCACCGGTGCACGATATGAATGTGAATAATTGTAGGCTTACATCGGGCCGCTTGGTTCATAACACATCTTTTGAGTGACACGGTAAGAATATCAGATATAAGCTACGGAAATCCTTGCATTATGATTGACTGTGAACAAATTTATTCCAACAGTTTGGCACTTGTTACACAGGGTTTTTTCTGTCTCTTTTATAATATTGCTTTTGTATTTTTATGTTTTGATTATGATGTAAATATCTGATAACTTTGTAGAACTGACAATATCAGCCATGAGTTGCATATCATGTTGTTGTTTTCTAATAAACCAATTCAGTTCAATTCAATTCAATTCAAAAACGTTTTCAGCCTGACCGTAGCCGTCGGGTTAAGCCCCCAAATCTCCCAAAACAGACCCCCAAAGTCAGTTCGATTCCGACCCACCTAGCACAAAACTATAAGTATGGAGTAGTAAGACTGGATATTACAGAGAATAATAAACTGACAACTATTTCCGTCAGGATGAGGTGTCAGATGGCCCCTAAGAATTGGGGTCAAATGTTCCCCTTAGGCCCCATTTACCAAATTTTGTCAGAAGGGAGAGCTCAGTGGTTGCACATTACAAAAAATATATATAAACTGACAAAACTGTATATCGGGAAGGAGGTATAAAACTACACTGAAGACAAAAACCAAAGTGCCCTTAACCCTTAGTACGGCCTGGGAGGGGGGGGGGGGCATTATGGCCCCCCTTAAGATCTCGGCCGTGAAACGGCTGATCTCCGCGAAAAATTGCACGCATGTCAAGTGAAGCGTATAGAATAATATGGGAATTTCAATGTTTTGAAAAAATCATTCATTTGCATATTTATGGTAATTTAGGCAAATAAGGTCATAAAATCACATTTTTACCCATAAATCATATATTATTCATATTTAAGCATTGTTTGTCACTACATATATTCATTACACCATTTGGAATAATAATACGACAACAAAATTTGGAAGACCCAGCTTATTCCTTATGTTATCTCCTGTTTTGATAATTTCTTATGTATTTCATTGTTTTTTTAATTTATGCATTTTATTGTTTTTGTTTGTTTATTTCATTTCTTACTACAATTCAACTATTTTGACTCCCAAAACAACCACCTAAACTTTAAACAAGACCCAATAACCATTGTTTGATCTATTTTTAGGAAAAATTACATTTCCTTACGTTTTGTACACAAATCACAAAAATCAGCGATTTTCGGGCTGACATGCAAAGACAAAAGGTCACGTGACCTTGTAGGTCCGATTTACAATTTTTTTTTTTGAAAGATGCGCAAGACTCTAAAGAAAAAAGTCAGCGAGCGGCGGGGCGCCATCCATATGCGTTGCCGAACAATCAGAAAAATCGTGGAGGGGGGCAAAATGCCCCCCCCCCGGCCTTATTAGGGTTAAAACAATCTTTGCTGCCCAAACATGGTCTGCATGTATATTTACATTCTGACCTTAATATCCCAATTTAATTCAGATCAGTTTGAGTTTACACAGTGCAATCTTGTGTATTGTGACTTTCTTGAGGTGCAATTGGTAATCATTGCATTACAAATGGAAAAAATATTGCTTTCTCAACAATAGCACAAAATTGAGAAGATAATTTAAACACTACCATTTAACCTCTGCACCAGTTTTAAAAGATATAACAAAGGTAGTCTGTATAATAAGTCGTCCGCTCCGCGTTTTCCAAAGCCGTTTTGTCTGCGTCGGTGTTTTTGTTGTTTAACGTTTATTCGTCAAAAAGAGGCTTTATGCCCATTCACACGCTTACATTAAAAGGGAGTGTATCATGGGAAATACTGGTTAACGCCATCTACGTCTTCTTTTGAACAACTGCACGTAAACGAATGGACTTGAAACTGGGCCAGCGCGCGCTAGCGTTCGAGAAGCAGACGGAAGTTCTCATCACGTTTCGGTTCGCGTATGTTGCACGCACGTGAATGCTGCGGTCGCGTCGTTCGTAATGGTATTATACCCGATTGGCCCCGAGTAGGACCACGGGAAAGACAAATAGTCTTGTCATGATACACTCCCTTTAAGTGAGATTCGGATCGCGATTCTATTTTCACTTTTATTTGCCACCGTTCATACTCAGCGAATAATCTCACGTTTCGACAAGTGCTCGCTCTTGTTCACATGCAAAAAGTTGTGCCAATAATCGCGATAATGTATTTTTTTTAAGCGCACTTTTAGTGAAACTCTGATCGTGATTAAAAAAAAGATAATCTCTCTAAATTCTCTGTGTATGAATCCCTCTTTTACACCCCGCCCCCATTCCCGATCGAGGGGCCGGCCAAGCCCCCCAGCTAGTCCCTTGATCCCCCCCCCCCCCCCCCAATTGGCTCCACATATGGCTTCCACATAGACAAATAAAATAGTACGGCTTTTCCCTTTCCCCGAATATTGTTTTCGTACCTGCCGACCTATTGCCTTATGATTGATTCATGAATAAGGCAGTAAACGAACAATACGCAAGCGCGTGGACTTCAAACCCTCCCCGATCACCGCTCTATTATATTAGGGGCGTTCACACCTACAGAAAAAAAAGTGAGATTTAAAAAATTGATTTTGACATCGCGATTCAAAAATCCGTTTTTTGTTTGCCTGTGTGGACAGAATAATTTCACCAATGTTCGCGAATTTCATCGCGATCCAATCCGCAGTCAATCTTGTAATTTTTCAGAACAATTGCGATAGTTTGCCGGGCGTTGTGTGTGTGAATGGTATTGAGAATTGATTTATTTAATCCCAGGATTCCAAGCACGACGTTGGGTTAATCCACCGTCGAGATTCACGCATGCGCAGTTCAGACGTTCTTGCCGTCGAGCGAGAATTCTCCCTGTGTGTGAATGGTCGCCCCTAAAAAATGAATCTTTGCATCGCGATCTCATTCGCACTACTTGTTATGTGTGAACGGGCCTATTGCGTAGCAGATTAAATGGTAACGAATAAATAAGAAGTAATCTTACTTTGCTCTTGCTGCATTATGTATTAGCATGGGAAGATGAACAGGTGAGACTGTTTTAAATCAAGTGAGATGGATTATACAATGAAGTAATTTTGGCCAATTTTCAATTTAACCAGAATGAATTTGACAGAAATCAAGTTACTCACGTCTGACCATGAGTCTACTTGGGTTTACCATATTTGATCGTCAAGTTACTAAGAAATTCCAAATAGCATAGTGGAGAATATGTTTGTCTTACAATGGTTTTGTTTTTCAAAAATCTAGATAAACTTACATTAATGCAATGCCGTATTAATTATCTATGTGTAGAGGAGGGAAATGGAAGAAAAGGACTTTGCAATGTGATTTATAACCTTTCACTGGTTTTTTGTGTACCATAAATTGTAGGTAAATATTGATCGTATAATCAAGTTACTCTAGTGTAACTATTTAAATAAGCCTGTGACATTAAGTGGTGAATTGTGTTTCATGAAATTTATCACTTGAATTATCTATTTTCCCTATCTATTGATGTATTACAGCAGCAGCATTAGATTTCATCGAAGAATTAATTATCAACTTCGCAAGAATTGTTAATCTACATTTTAAAGTTGTTTGGGTAATATTTGTTTCAAAATACAGAATCTATATGCACCATGTCTTCATATGAAATAAGAAGTAATTTTTGTATTTAATTGTGTCTAACTTTTGTATTAAAAACTGCTTTAAGTTGTCTAAAGAGGAAAGAAAATACCTTGAAATAAGTTTTTGTAAAATTTACCAATTATTTTGTCGGTGGTACCATTGGTTCTTTCCAAACGTGTTCTTTCCTGTCGCATTACAGGCATCACTGTCAAGAGATGACTTTGAATATTAGTATGTATCATGTAATAAGACTATTTATTGTATGATATGCAAAGGCATTATTATTATTATTATTATGTGTTAACCATGTCATGTATATGCTTAGGCATTATTATAATTATCACTATGAACATGCCGGACAAAATGACTCCATATGATCTTTCCAAAGTCTTAAATTCCGGAAAATGTCTTAAAAATAGTATACTTAGTATACCCCTGCTGGAAAGAACACACTCATTCACACTCATTCACAGTGTGAATCACACTGTGAATCACAGTGAGCTCCACAATGTTAAATTGGGGCGTTTTCACATTGTGGTTCACAATGTGGATAACCGGAAAAGGAAAGAACACACTCATTCATACTCATTCACAGTGTGAATCACAATGTGCTCCACAATGTTAAATTTGGGTGTTTTCACATTGTGCTCGATTCGTTTCACACTGTGGGTCACAGTGTGGATAACCGGAAAAGGAAAGAACACACTCATTCACACTCATTCACAGTGTGAATCACACTGTGTTCCACACTGTGTTCACAGTGTGAATTTGACACTGTGATTCACACTGTGAATGAGTGTGTTCTTTCCAGCAGGGACTAAAGATCAGTTGTGCTATGTGATTATACAAATCTATGCTGCCATTTGAGAGAGGTGTAATAAAGTTAGCAATCATACAATCAAGTTTATGATGTCTTGTGTTTATGTTAGAAAGCTTGATCCCTCATTTTGAAAATTGTCTGCAATGATCTTCAATTTTGAAAAGGTTATAAAAAGATGAAGGCTATTCCTTGTCACAGATAAGGTCAGACGATTATAAACGACTGTTAAGAACTGAGTAAAAATTAATGTTAATAATAATATGAGACGTTTCAATAAAAGGTATATACATGTATTTGAGTTTTGTAATGTATGTGTTTAGGTGGTGTATGTTAGCCTCTTCATGGATGGATGGTTGTACCTTCAGTTAAAAATCGTGTTATCAAATCATTATTGTTTACGTCTGATCAGCCCTTAAGTCACAATCTAGATCAACTGAGTAACCATGGTAACAAGCACAAGTGTGGGACTTCTAGGGGAAAACTATAGACCGAACGAGAGAGAGAGAAAGAGCCTGAGAAAAAGAGAGTTAAAGATTGGGAGAGAGAGAGAAAGAAGTAAACAAAGGGAGAGATAGAGAACGAAAGAGAGAGAGGGTAGGGAGGGTGAGATAGAGGATGGACAATTTCTAGAAAGGGTGTACTGCAATAGTGGTATGTTGAAGACATGTAAGAAAATAAATAAAAAGTGAAAGGTATACATAAGAACATATTGAATGTATTTTGTGACACACGAAATAACGAGTCTGTCAGGAGCTGCTCGTGAAGTGATGGGTACCTTTATTTAGAAAGAAAACTGACACATGAGAGAGATAAACAACGTCGATTGGAGAAACAGTCCAAATCATAAACAAGAGTTCTTTGAAAATAATATCGCTAGTGACATTCGTTTGTCTCGCAATGTATGGTCAACAAGTGATCTAAAAGATCACGACGTTTCGTACGCCATGTTGACCATACATTACAAGACATTTTATTTTCCATACTACATCCGCAATGAGTAATATATTTAGCAACAGTTCTTTGTTTTGATAAAATAATCACATCCGAACCAATCACATGAAAACAAACTGCTCCATGTATATGTGATAATCTTTCATTAGAAATCTAGCATACGAAAAAAAGAAAAATTCCCGAGCATGAACAAATGAAAGCAAGCAATGAATTATATTTCTTTGTGTAATAATACTTGGGCGAATTCAAGCAACGTTGACACTTTTTCAAGAAAGGAAAGTCATGCGTTTAGGCACGAATTCTTTATACCGCCATCACTCCGATCCTTTGTTTGCCAAATTATACTCTACCAGCTGATAAGATAAGATATTCTACAAATGCAGTTTTCATATTCTGCTTACAAGGTTGTACTGTCTTTCTACATGTACTTCCATCAGATGTTTAAGGTAGTGTTTTCCTTTTGCAGCCAACATCGAATGTTGTAGAACTTTGAAGGAGTTATAAATATGTCACGTATGTCCCATCTGTGAAATTTAAACGTTATCGATGTCCAAGTACTCAAATTATGCAAGGAAACCCGCTTACTTTCGAGACTTCACTGCCAGACACTATCGAATGAATGACTGACTTCTTTTATTTTCTTTGATAATAAAATACAGATAAAATGAGCTGTATTTTCTACGCAAATTTTTTGAAACGCGGTGCCAAAAATTCCTAACGGTCGATATAATTCCATATAGGCAATTACCAGTTCTAATCTTTTCAGGGGAGTGTTTAGTTGGTATTATATCTATACCATAGGATTCACACAGTGTTATATTTTCAGCCTGCAAAAGGGACACACCACCTTTAAATGTGAATAAAAAATATCATTACTTTCCTACAAGATAAACTAAAATCTTACTGTACACTCAAACAGTGATGTAAATAAAAGGTAATTCAGTTTGACATCTTATATATACATGTATCGATTATCATATTAGATCAAACAATAATATATACATATTATAATATAATGAATGGAAATGCTGAGTTATAATTACCAATATTAATAATGATAACGATAATAATAATAATGATAATAATAATGATAATATTAATAACAATAATAGTACTAGTCAAATTTATATAATGCTTATTACAGCACGTGCATGCTGTTCTGTATGCTGTTCGGTATGTATTTTATCTTTATTATGCATTTGTAAATTTAATTGTATACATTGTCTATATTATCAGATCAAATAATTGAAATCAAATACTAATATACACAAATCCCACCATGAGAAAAGGCTATGCTATAACTATCAAACGGGTATTAATATATTTCATGTAGCAGTATGTACATAGTATGTACATTACATTTAAAACTGTCTTTATTTTAGAGACAGCGTTAGACACTACAACAAATAATCGTTTGGGCTGAACATGTGACACACCGTAATCACAAACCTTCATTTGAAACGGGTGGTTATGTCAGGCCGTCTCCTTGATCATGAATGGATCTTTGTAATAAATTTGCCTATTTTAACCAGGCAAGCAACTAAGCGAATAATTACCGAGTAGTCAGGTAAAACTAACAAACTAACAAACAAACAAAGAATGTAATAAAAACATATTCTTCTACGAGATATTTACTCCAACTTATATAACTAGATTTTTATCTACAACGCAATTTACACAATGAATAATAACACTAAAATATTTGTCGATACAATGATATTACGTATTTAACTACACTGTTTTTATGTATAAACTATTAACGAACATATAAAGTCATGTTAGGGAAGAATGTAATGTGACATTTTCCCCAAAATTATTGTAAGCAATTCCAATTGATTACAGATAGGCTAAAAATGACCAGATACCGTACACTTAAAAATGATAAAGTGATAACTATTCTACAATACAGGGATATATATTTTATGCATGAGCAAATGGAAGTAACGCCGTTTTCCTGGGTATCAAAAATCTTGAAACAAAAAAACAAACAGTTTAGATTGAGTTCACACTATACCATAATGGATCTATTTTTTCTTATATTTGTGATATATCGAACCACATATACCAAGAATGAAAATAAAACATAATCATTCCTCCGAGCGATTTTACTCCAACATATAAATTATTGATATATCTACATTGAAATTCATAAATACATTGATAACACATAAGCATTTCGCTACCTCATGTGTTATTGATATTTAGAGACAGCGTTTTACTCTACAACATAATAGTTTGTACCGAACGTGTGACTCACCATAACAAAACCTTCGTTTGGAACGGGTGGTTGTTACAGGCTGTCTCTTATATCATGGAATTGATCTTTGTCGATTTATCTGCCTATACTAACAAAGCAAGTAAACAAATCAATAACCGAGTAGTCAGGTAAAAAACAAAAAACAAACAAACAAGAATTTAAATGAAAAATCATCGTCTAAGTCATTTTACTCCAACTTATAAAAGCAATTGATACACCTGCAGAATAATAACCCTGGAAATATCTTTGATACGTATTTCAATACACTGTATATTTATAAAATATTGAAAAACATATGAATTCATGTTAGGGAAAACTATAAGGAAAAATCTTTCCCAAAAGTAAGCCTGATTACAGATACGCAACAAAATAACCAAATATCTTACACTTCAAAGATAATGAAAACTATTTAACAATACAGGCAAATATTTCATGCATAACAAATGAAAGTTATGCCGTGTCCACGTTATCAACACTCTTGAAATAAACAATCATACACTAGATGATACTCATACTGTACAACAAAGAATCCATTTTTCTAATATTCTGATAACTCTAAACAGTATATCGGACCAAATAAACCAACAATGAAAATAAAACAGAATCATTCCTTGAAGCGATTTTACTCCAACTATAAAACTTTAGTATTTGTATCTACATTTAAATTCATATGTACAATGATAACACATGACAATTTCACTACCTTATGTAATTTGATTTATTTTACAAACACCGTTTTAGACTAGATACAGCAGGATAGTTGTACAGTTCGAACTGAACATTCGATGTACTATAACAAAACCTTTTTTGGGAGAACGGATGGTTATTTCAGACTTTCTCTTTTAAATACTCTTTGATTTTTTTTCCATCGCCAGAGTAGTTGGTATAATTATTATAATCAACTCAGAGACAATGTCAATGCCCTTTTGTATATCCAATATTGATCATGTTTGGACTACATTTCACATCGTGGTGACGTTCACCCTTCTCAAAAAGTTATGTACAAAGATAATGAAATTGCCTTCCGTTGATTTTCGAAAGTCTTTACGTCAGAATAGATCAAGACCCATTATCCAATACTGAAATGAAATTACCGCCAGATATTCATAACCATGAGATCAAAAAGGTATTTACAAATTTACACTTTGGTAGATGAATTTGAGTTTCTGGCAGATGATTGAATATACAAAACGAGGCAAAAAAACGCTATTAATTCAATAACGGTTCAAATATTAAACATTGATTTCATTTTCACAACTAAATTTTCAAGGAAGCACTTAGTTTAGTATTCAAAAGACTATCATGAATCGTTTGATCGGGAATGCAAAGCTCCGTAATGAAATTAATGCAGGGGCGTACGCAGGATTTTTTCAAGGGGGGGGTTTTAACATATTTTGCTCCCGAAAATTTGAAAATCGCGCCGGCCGAAAAGTCGCTCAGTGGGGGGGGGGGGGGGGGGGGGAGGGGGGGGGGGGGGGGGGGTAAGCGGACACTTTTTTTTTTTTTTTTTTTGGAGTCCCAAAAAAATCGCAACGACTCAGCCGGCCGAAATGTCGCTCAGTGGGGGGGGGGGGGGGGGGGGGGGGGGGGGGGGGGTAAGCGAACACTTTTTTTTTTTTTTTTGGAGTCCAAAAAAAATCGCAACGACTCAGCCGGCCGAAATGTCGCTCAGTGGGGGGGGGGGGGGGGGGGGGGGGGGGGGGGGGGGGGGGGGGGGGTAAGCAGACACTTTTTTTTTTTTTTGGAGTCCAAAATTTCAAAATTTGACATTTTTCTTCGTTGGGGAGGGGGGGTAAGGTCACCTTATTTAGGTTAGTCGTGGGTATAATTTTTTTTTTTTTTTTTTTTTTTTTTAATAATAAAAAAAAAAAAAAAAAACCCAAAGGGGGGGTTTTGGTTTTTTTTAGGGGGGTTTACATACATAAAAATACCAAAGGGGGGGTTTGAACCCCCAGAACCCCCCCCTGGGTACGCCCCTGAATTAATGTATATAATGTTAAAAGTTCTACTACGTATCATTAGTTACATTTTCACGAATCTTTATGACTGTTCTGAATAGTTAAACTTAAAAAAATGGAACATGACATAAAATACTTAAAATTGAATTGAACATTGTATCAATGAAATTGAAAAGAAAACTAAACACCATTTGCCTAGGTATGTACACGAAAAGGTAATTACAACCTGAAATAAACCATCATACATGCTATCTAACCTTCAAGAAATCAGGATACACATACTATCGTACAAATGACTATTCTTAATGTGTAGATTAGTATATTCAAATTATATTACATTTTATGACAAAAACAAAGTTTAAATAGCTGACCCAGACTTGTGGTCTATTCACAAATACGTTCATCAAATATTTGATTTTGTATGTAATAACTCGAAAGCTAGTAATTACGCTGAATATAGGTGTGTTCACACTGTCTAGCGAATATTCCAAGAAATTTGACTCCAGGAATTTCTAAGATTTTGACCACAAAACTCTCGATATCAAACTAACAAAAACCCTCATGAATATTCATATCAATTTGTGAGAAATTAGATTCTTGCCATAATTACTCCAGGGCCCTGTAACATACCTAACTAATTATTATTTCTTAAAAAGATTGTATCTCCTCCAATCAATCGTATTTTGTTTTAACAATGAATCTTAAAACAGTATTTATGTTACTGGTAAATGCAATCCATGGTGAGATACAATCGACTACAGCAAGACACAATACATTTTTACATTTGATTTTCAGTATATTTTTCATGCTAAATTCAGGCCTTTTGCCAGTCTGACCTCAAACTTTGGGAAGGAGTTTTTCATGTTAATTAATAAAAGAGTGAATCCGGGACGCGCGCGGTTCGTTGATACTATGCGGGTATGTTTAACCTGTAATGTAAACGTAAAATGGATACTCAGCGAATATTCCTAATTTTCCTGAGATATTTGTTAACACTATGACCTTCCACATTTTGTATATACATTTCAATAATTGTCTATACCGTTCTCTATATCGGGATTGTCCTCAACTTATCGAGCCAGGATTTAGGGACTAAAACTCTGCCAAGAAATGTTGCTGTCCACGGTACCCTCGGAATAGAATATGTTCGCAATGTAACCAAATTTAATGTACACATCCTTGTAAATGCCTCTTCAAAATTATTTCATTCACCCGTTAAAAAAAAAATTCATTTCAAAAGTCAGAATGCGGATATGGATATTGAAAATAAATAGATTGAATGAGATGGATATAGAAGAGGAACATGAAAAAAGAATTATTGCTGGCCGAATATTTTTACGAATCAACATTCTCTTCAAACATTTTTCTTCACTTAATTGTGATTTTTATGAGATTAGGTAAATGATAAAATACATGTAGTATTCTTCCACCAAAGTAGTGATGAAAATCAAATGTAAAGATTGTTTATGATTAGTTTAGAGGCTGAATAGCTTTTTGAATACGAGAATATTGTCTCCATCGCAAGCAATCATTTTCCCTGATGACGTCATCATTTCTCGAGATACACGAAGGTAATTCATCCTGTCATTTTCCTTCACCAATCTTGTTGATAGAGCGAATGATGCCACTCTTCTCTTCTTCATATCACCCTCACTCATCACGATCAACAATCAAATGTAAAGATTGTTTATGATAATTTTAGAGGCTGAATAGCTTTTTAAATACGAGAATGTTGTCTCCATCGCAAGCAATCATTTTCCCTGATGACGTCATCATTTCTCGAGATACACGAAGGTAATTCATCCTGTCATTTTCCTTCACCAATCTTGTTGATAGAGCGAATGATGCCACTCTTCTCTTCTTCATATCACCCTCACTCATCACCTGATCAATCACACATGTCTTGTACTCGTCATCTGATGTCACGACGTAGAGATCATCTGTCTTATGATCAACGCATACATTCAGAATGACATCAGTGTGGGGGATTTCCGTTTGAGCACCCTCTTTGCCAATGTTGAGCGCTCTGCGATCTGCTGGTGAGGGTCGAGCGATGAAGTGGCCTGATGAAAACATATCACACAACCTTATATTCTCTTTACACGTGATGGTCTTGATAATCTTACCGTTAGCTGGGTTGATGACGTATATCTTAGACTGACCTGCCTCATGAGCGATGATCATCCCATCCTTGTCAGCTGCAACATTCACCTGTGTGGAACCACCCGTCGTGTTTCTTGGTATTGTGACGTCATTGATGAGCTTCCACTGTTTGTCATACACACTGATGCATCTAGTCAACTTGTTTCCTGTACTACCTGTGGACACTTTACCGCATACTACCTGTTCGTCATTCAGCACTGCACAGGACCTAACCCACGATGTATCACTAACGTTTATCACTCTCTGAGTATGTTTAGTGTTCATATCTAACATGTATGTATGTCCACTACCTACTCGGGTATTTGTGATGATCAAATTGCATTCATCTATGCATCCTACAATGACCGGTAATGTGATGTCATTTGTTACATTGATTGTATCAATGAGCTTACACACCCCATCATACCCATCAATCCTCCCATCATACATCATCTCCCTCCAAGCACCCTTCACAAACCTCACACCTGATACAACACGATTAATTTCTTTCACCCCACCCTCATTCAGTGGCTTTTTTAGTTTATCACTCACTGATGTATTCACACGATGCCCGTCTTTGATAATATTTCGATCGTCTTCGAGTATTTTGTCAAGTGTCTGGTTTGCATTCTTTGTGCTTTTCGTGTCATCTTTCCATGATTTCTCCAACTCGCCAATCTTTCTCTTGATCTCTTCAGCGATGTTCTGAATGTCAGCATGAAGTTCGCATTGTTTATTTTGTATTGGTTCTTGTCTTTTATCTGCATTTGTGTTGTTTTCTTCACGTCGCTTCTCTCTCTCCTCATTGTTCTTTCGAATTTCATCCTGCATCTTTTGAATCTCCTCTTGGAGTTTTTGGTTTTTCCTATCAATCTCCTGGTCGATTTTAGCAGCATCCTCCTGTTCCCTCACTTTGTCTCTTGCAATCGCCTTTTCGATTACGGAATCAACCTCATCTTTGATACTTTGCAGATGTTTGTCGGTGGATTGTTTACACTGACTGATATGCTTTCCATGGACTCGACATAACTCCAACTTCTCCATCGCCTTATCCTTCAGAATGTTGAGGTTTGCTTTATTTTCCATGATTGCTTCTTTTATATCCTGTCGGACGCAAGGCTTTTCATGATAATATATCACAACGCATGAAATACATAAAGCTACGCCATGAGTCTTACAATACCAATCAATATCTTTATCATGTTTCTCACAATACAGATAAGGCCCACCCTTTCTTGCTTTTTCGATGCATTCCTTTTTGGAGGCGCAGTCATGGCAGAGCTTCTTCTTCTCCTTCACATAGAAAGTAAGATCTGCATTCGCCTCGCAGTCGTCTCCTTCACAGACGCCCTCTGCAGAGCTGAATTTAGAAGCCATGATGTCAGAGTATTGACCTGTAGACCTGGAGAAGAAAGAAGAAGAAAGAAATAAAGAGAAATGTATGGCACGTATGCAGACGTTAACGGTCGGTCCCCCAATTACACATGCAAACACTTTGATCAGAGTATTGACCTGTAGATAGATTTTAACCTAAAAAAAAACATGTTTACTTCAAGAAAGTAAACGGGAAAGAAGAAGTAGAGGAAAAATAAGGAGAAAACGAAAAAGAATAAAGAAAGAAAGAGAAAACAAACAGGGGGATACATTATTCATATATGGTGACGTTAAAGGTACTATGTCCCATTTGCAGGCCAAAAAGGAAAAGGTTAAATTGCAATGGCATTTGAAAGTTAATACTGATGAGTTCGAGGGTCTTAGATTTGGTAGATACTCATGATAATAGACGAGTCGGCAGTCAGGTTTGTGATGATGGTTGACATGTTTATTCTACTACGACGGATACCGGATATTCGGATATCGCATATCGTAACATCCCCCTTCCTCTGGAAAGATTGGGAATCAGTGAACATCACTGATCGATGATTAATAACATATTGCTTTGATAACAATACTTTTGGTAATATGCAAGTTTGGGTTATTTGCTTCCTAATGAACTTTTTCCAATCAGGTTATATAACATAAAATCTTGATTTGTTTTCAATACGTTTCTTTTGTATTGTATTAACGAATGAGTATTTAATGTATAAATAATTATATCGTTCCACTTTCAACTTCACAGTTGATCTGCAAGATTGAATATAGTTTTGATATAACTTGATTCCTTTATAAAAATGAATTTCCAAACGAAACATGTTTGGGCTAGCATCTGTTTAGACTGTACAATGATTATACATACATATGAACAATAAACTTCTTAGACTACGTTAAACTAAGCGTCTTCTGTGTTCTTCTTTATCTTCTCTCTTCTTTGAAGAAATTTAAGAGTTCAGTTTCAATCTTCAAACATGTATCTCGCTGGTGTACGGATGTTGCGTCCATATCTAGTTGTGGTTTGCGAGTTTGTCGTTGGCTCTTCAGATTGAATGTTCTGAGTTTCTGGTGTTGGAGTTGGTTGATGGTTGTTGCCATTATGTTGTGGTGTTTCTGCTTGAGTAGATGAAGTGTAGTCTTCGTCGAACCTAACACGCTTTGGAGTTGGGTTGGTTGACGATGGAATCTCCCTCAGGTGAGATCGGTTTCGTCTTA